>CM035442.1:25064649-25069649 GCA_020310875.1 Ceratopteris richardii
AACTATGGCTGGATTTCACAACTCTCAAGAAGGCTCCCAAACAAAATGTGACTGATTTTGTCACAAAGCTCAAGGACATAGCAGATCAGTTGGGAAGCATTGGAGAGGTAATAGATGAAGAGCAAATTGTAAGGCAGGTCATCAATGGCTTGAAGGCAGATGACAAGTGGGAAGCATTCACCACAGCTATGGATTTGTACATGGACATGCATGTACCTGATTTCAACACACTCATTGGACAATTACTTACTCAAGAGGCAAAGCTTATAAAAAATGGAGAAAGCTCTAAAGGTAATCAATCTTCAGCTTTATACACGGATAAAAGCAAGTCTAAAGATAACAAAGGAAAGGCAAAGAAAGTGGATGATGAAGCAGGTACATATCAAGCTAACTATGCAGGTAGAGGAAGACATGGCAGAGGTAGAGGAAGAGGAGGTAGACAAGGCAGGGGGAGATCCCAAGACTCCAACTCATGTTCTATTTGTGGATTAACTAATCATACAACTGAAAATTGCTTTAGGAATTCCAGGAATCAAAGAGGCAGAGGATACAATAGAGGAAGTTATGGCTACTCAAGAGGAAGGTTCAACAACTACCATGGCAACTACAACAACTACAATCATTCAAACTATCAAGGAGGCTACAAAGGAAGGAGAGACTACAATAACTACACAGAAGACTCAAACAAAGAGGATTCATTATTGATCATGAACATGGCTATGCCACAAGGTAAATCTGATGAGCATGTTTTCTACATAGATTCAGGTTGTTCAAATCATGTGGCAGGAAATGTGGCACTCCTATCAGATTTAGAAGATCCAAGGAATAAGCATGAGGTACAAACAGGAGATGATACAAAACATCCAGTGGAGAAAATAGGCAATGTCAAAGCACCTGATGGAAACATCAACCTACTCAGTAAGGTACTCTATGTCCCTACCATTACAAAGAATTTGATAAGTGTTGGGCAGATAGTAGAGAAAGGGTTGCAAGTCAGGTTCACAAAGGCAGGAGCATTTGTTGAAGATCCAAGTCAAGGATTCAGAAGAATTGCAAAAGGTGAAAAGACAGGTAGATTGTTCACATTTGAATTACAGGACACTAGAAACATTGCTCTATTTAATTATGGCAGTCAGACACTCACAGAATTGGAAGTATGGCACAAAAGGTTAGCACATATTGGTGAAAGGTCATTAAAGCAAATTTGCAGGGACCAAAGTGTACTTGGACTCCCTAACTTGTCAAAACAACATATGATTTATAAGTGTAGTGCATGTCAATTTGGAAAGTCTCACAGGTTACCATTCATGAAGAAAGGTTATATGCATGGAGATCTCTTGGAGTTGGTTCATACAGATGTATGGGGACCAAGCAAGGAAGCTTCAATATCAGGATCAAGGTATTATGTTTCCTTTATTGATGATTGCAGCAGATGGACTATCCTATTCTTTATGAAACACAAAGATGAAGTTTTTTCATGTTTCAAAAGATATTTGGCTCTTGTGGAGAATCAAACAGGTAAATCACTAAAAAGGCTAAGGTCAGATGGAGGGGGAGAATACTTCTCCCATGATTTTGATTCTTTTCTTCAAGAAAGAGGAATCAAAAGAGAGGTAACTACAAGGTACACTCCTGAGCAAAATGGAGTGGCAGAAAGGAGGAATAGGACAATTGTTGAAGCTGCAAGGTCTATGTTAAATGAAAAGCATTTACCTAATTACTTATGGGCTGAGGCTGTATCTACAGCCACTTACTTGATTAACAGGTTGCCTTCAAAATCCCTTGATGGGATGACTCCATATGAGGCTTGGAATGGAAGAAGGCCAAGCTTAGATCATTGTAAAATTTTTGGATGTATTGCTTTTGCTCATGTTCCTTCACAGGTTAGAGGCAAGATGGATCCAAAAGCAGAAAGGTGTGTATTTATTGGATATGACAACAATCAAAAGGGCTACAGGTTATACAACCCTACCAACAAAGGATTCTTGGTAAGCAGAGATGTAGTTTTTGATGAGAACAATTCATGGTATGAAGATTCATGCAGGAAGGTCAATTTACCATATGATCTTGAAGAAGATTTTCCAAAGCTTGGTAGAGAACAATCAAAGATTGAAGAACAAGACACCTCAGAGGATGATGAAGAATCTCACATGGAAAAGATCAAAGCATGGAAGTCTAAAGGTAAAGCAAAATTGCAGGAACTTGGACATGAGGCAGAATCATCAAATCATGGCTTAAGAAGAGGTATGGGTTTGACACCTCATTAGTAACTAAACATTCTATCTACATAGCACAGGACATAAACCAAGAGGAGCCATCATCATTTGAAGAGGCCAAAGCAAAAACAGAATGGAAGCATGCAATGAAGGAAGAGATTGAAGCACTCGAGGAAAACAACACTTGGGATTTGGTGCCCAAGACTTCATCCATGAAGGTAATAGGCTCAAGATGGGTCTATAAACTCAAGAAGAATTCTGATGGTTCCATTAACAGGTATAAGGCAAGGCTTGTAGCAAAAGGCTTTGCACAAACTCAGGGAATTGATTATGAGGAGACATTCTCTCCTGTGGCAAAGATGCCTACTATTAGGGTTTTGCTTAGTATTGCCTCTTCCAAGAATTGGAAGATACTTCAACTAGATGTGAAGAATGCATTCTTGAATGGTTGGATAACAGAAGAGGTATATATGGCACAACCACCTGGTTTTGAGAGTCAAGTTTATCCTGATTATGTGTGTAAACTTAACAAAGCATTGTATGGTCTCAAGCAAGCTCCAAGAGCTTGGAATTTCAGGCTTGTTTCATTCTTGCAGGACAAAGGCTTTCAACCAAGCAAAGCAGATCCTTCACTCTTTATTAAAAAGAGTAATTCCGAGGTCATCTACCTATGTGTATATGTAGATGATATTACATTGACAGGAAATGATGCAGATGGTATGAAGAAGATCAAAGATCAGATGAGAGAAGAGTTCAAGATAAGTGATTTGGGTTCACTTACCTACTTCCTAGGTTTGGAAGTTGTCTACAAAGATCATGGTTTGTTTCTCACTCAAAGAAAGTACATTAAGGACATGTTGGCAAAATTCAAGATGCAAGATTGTAAGATTGCAGGTACTCCAATGGAGGTTAATCACAAATTGAGCTCACATGAAGGTGAACTCATAGAGGACATCACATCATATCAAAGTCTAGTGGGTAGTCTCAACTATGCCACATTGACAAGAGTAGATATATGTTACAGTGTGAGTGTGCTAAGCCAATTTATGCACACACCAAGGAAACCACATATGGATGCTGCCAAAAGGATACTCAAATATCTCAAAGGAACCATAAATGAAGGAATTTACTATCCTTATGTATCTGATTTAGGTTTGAAGCTATTTTCTGATGCAGATTGGGTTGGCTCCAAGGAAGATAGAAGGAGCACTTCAGGTTATCTTACCTTTGCAGGTTCAAAGATTATTTCATGGTCATCCAAGAAGCAACCCACAGTTGCTCTCTCTTCTACTGAGCTGAATATAGAGGTCTTGCCATAGCTACTCAGGAAGCTATGTGGATGAAGACATTATTCAAAGATCTTGGATTGGAGTTTGGAACTCCAACTATTTTTGGTGACAATATGAGTTCTATTCACTTGGCTGCTAATCCTATTTTTCATGCAAGGACTAAACATATTGAAGTTCATTATCACTATGTACGAGAGAAGGTTCTAAGCAAAGAGATTCAAATATCATATGTGTCCACTCATCAACAATGTGCAGATATTCTAACCAAAGCATTGGATGGTACAAAGCTTTGCAAATTCAAGGCTATGATTGGTTTGCAGGTAATCTTGGAAGATTGAAGACCTCAAGCATACTTGGCTTGAGGGGGAGCTGTTGGAGCAAGTCTATGACAAGCCTAAGTATTGGCTTGAGTCTCACAAAGTCTTAAAAAAAGCCTTAAAATGAAGACTATGTAAAGTTCACTTGTGAACTACCTCTTGTAACTTTTGAAGAGTTTACTTAATGTAAAAGTAAGAGAATCTTAAGTGGTTGAGCCCACATGATCAAGAATGGAAAGAGGAGCCACGAATTCGTGATTTGTGGTAGGTAGAGAATCAAATCAATCATTGATTGATTGGAGAGTGATTGAGGGAAGTTAGCCTCCCAAACTCAACTATAAATAGATGGCAGTTTTAGTCGTGGTTAGAGAGACCTATGTGAAGACCTCCAAGAGCTGAGCTTTATGCCATATCAAGGTGTGATTACAAGGCACACATATGTATCAGTAAGTCATTGTATTGTACAAGCAATATACTTTCATTTTCATGATTATTTGAGTTCATCTTTCCATGTTCTTGTGATGTGTACTACTCACTGCCATTACTTCAGTTTTTCTCAGTGAGCTTGCAGAGATTGTTTCTCTGCACTTGGTTCATCATTTTCAGTGATTTAACTTGGTAAAGTTAGCTCTATAAGGCTAATATATGCTCACAAATTTTCATGTCATTTGGATGTTGGAATCTTCAGTTATGTTCATTTGAAGTCAACAGGGTATGTTCATCTTCACTTCTCTGTCAGGTACCCGACTTTTTCAGTCATCTTGTCAGAGTCATTTCTCAGTGTTTACTCATCCAAATTCAGTGATTTTAAGCTTGTTGGATTCAGCTTACTGTCTAGTATAAGCATACAAATTTTCATGATCATTGGATTCTTACATCTTGAGTTATGTTAATTTTACTACTCACTGGTTTATTTCTGTAGCAGCCCGTGAAAATCAGGATGATGTCATCACTTGTTAAAAGTCATTCTGAGTGTGTGGTTTGTTATTTTTGATGAGATTACTCTCTAAAGTTAGCTCTTTAAGCTACCTAGCCTTCCCCAAGAGGAATTAATCTAATTGCTGCTGTGCTGAGAGAATTATGTAAAACACTGGACAGGTGTATCAACCAAGAATAGCAAGTTTTCACCTCTGAGCTAACTCCAAATTATCTGTTTTGATCTATCTTTTTGAGAGTGA
>CM035442.1:25082149-25232149 GCA_020310875.1 Ceratopteris richardii
CATACATACACTTACATACACATACATATACTTACACATACATACATACATACACACACACATATATGCATACACATACACATATTAATACACTTATACATATATACATACCCACACATACACATCTATACATACCCACACATACACATGCATATATACAAACATACATGCATACACATACATAAATACATACACTTAGACAAACATACATACATACACACACATACAAATATCCACACATATACATACCCACACACATACTAAATACATACACACATACATACATTATACATTTATATTTTTGTATGTGTATTTATATTTCAAAATGTATATTTATCTATATCTAAACATGTGTATGTATAAGTATGCACATGTGAATGTGTCTGTATGTAAATAATCAGATTATGAATATCTAGTACCTTTATTTGCTACACAATCAAATTCTGATCAATCAAAGGTCAATGGTATCAAGACAATGCATCAAGAAATGATATTATATTTAATGGGGGAAGTATCTCAACCCCTAAGCAATGATGAAGCGTGAATGACCTCCACAGGTATCCTTCTTTGACCTCTACACACCAAAAATGCTCTTACTCAGAGCTTATGCAGAGAACTCCAGTGAGCTTTTGTAGAACTGTAGTAGACACCAAGAGCTTTCCAACAAAACAAATTTCACTTCAAATGGATGCTTACACAAGGAGAAACAATGTCTACAACATGAGCTAGTTGAATGCTCACAACTGCCAGTCAAGCAGATACCTCACTTCACTCCAGCAAGCTTTTCTCAAAGATTATACAGAGAATGAATCTCAAACTTGGGTTAACTTTAGAGGACTCTAATAGCTACCCAATGACACCAAAATCATAGCAAATGGATACATACAGAAGGAGAACCAGCCCTTACAACAGAGAGCAAAATATTTCCAACAGAGCCTACACACCAAGAGAGATATCAATCACACAACTTCACTAAAATGAATGTTGCTCCCAGATTACTCAGAGAATGATCCAGAGACTTTGTGAGCATAAACTAGACTCTAATAGATATCCAATGAGACAAGAATTACATCAAATGGATACAATATGATGGAGAACCAATGCTAACAACTCGGGGGTAGAGAGTTGCAACACTGCCTGCGCACACACATAGATATGCCTACTAAAAGAAAACAAACAAGCAAGCAAGGGGCTAGCTTAAGCAAGGGGCTAGCTTAAGCAAGGGGCTTGCTTATCACAACTCCAGCACTTAGTGCTCACTTTACATGAGCTAAAACTCCAAGAAGATGGGCCAAAAGAAGTCGGGATACATGCTCCTTTTATAGTGAGAAGTGTGCCCCTAAAATCTAGGAACTACCTTTCCAAATCAGCCTCCCAACTTGGAGAAATTAGTTGAGATGACTTGGGGAGTGGTTGAGTGACTTTTCTTGATGGAATCTCGTGGCTTTTGGCTTCCTTTGATTGCTCCACATGTCCATAAAAGATTCCCCACGAATTTGTAGCCTGAAGCTTGACTTTTAACACTCTCCCTCAAGCTTCAATTCTTCGTCCTCATCCAAGCTCCTTCATGTTGATGCATTGCTTGAATTTTGAAATCTTCATCCCATCCAAAGCCTTTGTAAACATGTCGGCAACTTGGTCCTTGGTACCAATATGATGTACTGAAACTTCCTTGGATATCACCTTTTCCCTTATGAAGTGATAGTGCACTTCAATATGCTTGGTTCTAGCATGATAGACAGGATTTGATGCTAGATGAATGCTACTCATGTTGTCACAAAAAATTGGATATGTGTCAACCTGCAAATTAAGCTCCATAAATAACTTATTAATCCACATTATCTCACATGTGACTTGAGCCAAAGCTCTATACTCAGCCTCGGTGGAAGATAATGCCACCGTGGGTTGCTTCTTTGAAATCCATGAGATGATCTTGCTACCTAGCATGACTAGGTAACCACTTGTACTTCTTCTATCCTCCTTGGAACCGGCCCAATCGGCATCATAATAAGCTTTGACCTGCATATCATAATCAAATGAATAGAACAATCCTTCATTTATAGTGGCCTTGAGATATCGTAACATTCTTCTTGCAGCTTGCAAGTGTGTAGTCCTTGGACTATGCATAAATTGTGATAACACTCCAACTCCATATGCTATGTCGGGCCTAGTTATTGTGGCATAATTGAAAGATCCTACAATAGATCGATACAAGGTTACATCCTCTAATGGCTCTCCATCAATGGAGCTTAGCTTTACATTAACTTCCATGGGATTTGAAATAGGCTTGCAATGTAGCATCCCAAACCTCTCAAGTAGGTCTAGAATATACTTCCTTTGTATGAGCATAATACCTTCTTCTTTGTATACAACTTCAATGCCAAGAAAATACCTAAGATCTCCAAGATCAGAGATCCTAAACTCCTTTCCAAGCTTTGCCTTGATCTCCTCAATGCCCTTTGTATCATTACCTGTAATGATAAGATCATCTACATACACGCACATGTAGACTACAAGTTCTCCTCTTTGTTTGATGAAGAGAGATGGATCCGCCTTGCATTGATTGTAACCACATTTGATCAAATAGTCCACCAATCTTTGGTTCCAAGCCCTTGGAGCTTGCTTTAGGCCATAAAGTGCCTTCTTCAACCTACAAACATGATGTGGAAACTCTTTATGAACAAAACCTAGTGGTTGCTCCATGTATACCTCTTCTTCCAAGTCTCCATTGAGAAAGGCATTCTTGATATCCAATTGGAAAAGCTTCCATCCTTTGCTAGCAGCCATTGCAATGAGTGTCCTAATGGTGCTCATCTTTGCCACGGGGCTGAATGTATCTTCAAAGTCCACTCCATAGGTTTGTGCAAAACCCTTGGCCACCAATCTTGCTTTGAACCTAGAAATAGATCCATCTGAATTCCTCTTTACTTTATACACCCACTTATTACCTATTACCTTCATGTTATCCTTCTTGGGCACTAGAGTCCATGTTTGATTCTCCTCAAGTGCGTCGATCTCTTCTTGCATTGCCTCTTTCCATTCGGTGTACTTGCTTGCATCTTCATAGCAATCGGGCTCATGATCTTCTACTACTTTGTTCATATATGCATAATGAGTTGCCATGTATGAATCATAAGTAAACCTTTGAGTTGGATACTTAACTCTAGAAGACTTCCTTTCTTCACCTTTTGGAGGAATAAACCTCCTTTGCCTTGGGAACTTGATCTCTTTCTTTGACGTGGCCTCTTTCTCCATCATGTGTCCTTCATCATCTTCAACTTCATTACCTTCTTCATCCAACTCCACCAATGTTGCTTTGCCTTTGTTGATTGATTGTGCTTCATAGCTTGATGAAGATCTCCCCCTCCATGGTGAGTTCATGCTTGAACTATCTTCATTGATGGAACACCTTGGGCCGCTTAGCTCTAGGTCGATTTGTTCTTCATCATGTCCATGCTTTTCTTCTTCATAGTCCTGCATACAATCATACTTCTTATACCAAGGGAGTAGCTCATCAAATGCTATATCCCTTGATATCCTCAAGTCCTTTGTGTTTGGGTTGAAGCACCTGTAACCTTTATGATCATTTGAATATCCTAGAAACACACACTTTTCTGCCTTTGGTTGTAGCTTGTGCCTCAATTCACTTGGCACATGTACATAACAAGTACATCCAAATATCTTCAAGTGGGAAAGATCAGGTTTCTTACCATAATAGGCTTGATATGGTGTCAAGCCATGGATCCCTGAGGTAGGAGCCCTATTCATAAGATACACGGCGGTATTTGCTGCATCACTCCAAAACATGTTAGGTACATTCATCCCATTAAGCATTGCTCTAGCGATCTCGGCAATGTATCTATTTTTTCTCTCTGCTACTCCATTTTGTTGGGGTGTGTACCTGCATGTTACTTGCCTCTTGATGCCTTGATCCATTAAAAAATCAGAAAACTCATTGGAGAAATATTCTCCCCCTCCATCGGACCTTAGCTTCTTGATATATGTACTTGTTTCCTTTTCTACCATTGCCTTGAATGCTTTGAAACATGTAAACACATCTAATTTGTTTTTGATGAAATAAACCCAAACCATCCTTGTGCAATCATCTATAAAAGTGACAAAGTACTTGTTACCTCCAATGGATTGCTCTTTGGTTGGCCCCCACACATCTGTATGTATCAACTCCAATGGATGTTGGCTTATGTAGCCACTCTTCTTGAATGGAAGTCTCGCTTGCTTCCCTAGTTGACAAGATTCACATAAATGCTTCATACCTTGTCCTTGGAAGTTGGGAAGACCTTCAACCAGCCTCTTGAATTGCATTTCCTTCATTCTTTGTATGTTGATGTGACCTATCCTCTTGTGCCACAAGTCCAACTCCGAAATCCTCTTGTTTCCATATGTGAAGTAGAGATGTTGAGTGGAATGAGAATTTACCTCCAAAGTGAAGAGTCTCCCTTGCTTCTTTCCTCTTGCTATGACCTTGTAACCTTGCTTAGGGTTCTCCACAAAGCATCCACCTTTGTTGAACCTTACTTGATAGCCTCTTTCAACCATTTTCCCAACGGACACCAAGTTCTTTGTGATAGTAGGTACATGCAAGACATCCTTGAGACATCTTCCTTCCTCCTTGTCATCCAAAGATACATCTCCAACATGGGAGATCTCATGGGCTATATCATCACCTGTTTCTACATGTCCTTTACCTTTGGGAACATGTAGATTAGTAAACCAAGAAGCATTGCAACTCATATGGTTGCTACATCCACTATCAATATACCAAGTGTTATCTACTTTGTTTGAATTCCCATTCATGTGCATCATCAAGAGATTGTCATTTTCTGAACTTGTAGAAGCATAATTACCTTGGCCTTTGTATGAAGAACCTTGATTATAGCTCCTTTGGTTTCCTCCTTGGTAGCAATCTCTAGCATAGTGGCCAAACTTGCCACATATGTAACATCCTTCGCCATCTTGATTCCTGTTTTGTTGATGTCGTCCTCCTCTTCCTCTTGTTCTTCCTCTCCCTCTTTGTGATGAGGTGCCTTGGTCATGTCCTTGATTGCTTGAGTGGCCTTGCATTCCTCCAAACCTTCCTTTGCCCCTTCCTTGTCCTCGTCTTCCTTTGCCCCTTTGATTACCTGCATAGAAAACTTGTGCATCCTTGCTTTTAGTTGAACTTCCACCTATGTTCATTTCTTCGGTGACCATGAGAGCAACCAATCGCTCAAAGTCGGGAAGATTATCCCTTACATATACTGAAGTGGTAAAGGGTTTCCACTTCTCATCATCTCTCAAACCATTGAGAGTATAAGCCACAAGATCGTCATCGTCTACGTGGCTTCCAATGGATCCCAATGCATCTGATAACTCCTTGACCTTAAGTATGTAGTCATTTATGCTACTCCCTGAGCTCTTCCTAAGGTTGTTGAGATCATTCTTGAGTTGGATCTTCCTTGCTTTGGTGCTTGTTGAATAAAGCCTTTCAAGTGTCTCCCATACCTTCATGCTTGAATCCAAGTCTTGGATATGGCCGATCATGCTATTGCTAATGTGTTGGGAAAGGATAAAGATAACCCTCTTGTCTCTTTCATTCCATTCCCTAAAGGCACTTCTCTGGTCATTGGTTGGATTCTCATCCAACCTAGGTCTTGGTTCACTTCCACTAATCAACCCCCAAAGGCCCTTGCCAATAAGATAGTTGGAGACCCTAAATCTCCATGGTTGATAGTTCCCTTTGTCTAGCTTTTCAATTTGAGTGTTGAAGTCTCCCATATCTACTCTTTGATAATTGACCTAGCCCTTGGCTAATGCTTCAATGTGTGTAAAATGAAAATGAGGCTCTGAGGTTACCTCAATCCAAAGCTTTCCATAAATGGACACCTTGTGCTCTTGAAACTTTGAGTAGAATAGCTCCCCCTTGATGTGAGCTACCTCCAAGAAGCTTTTGTTGATGCAAATCTTCAACCACCAACTCCAAGAGGTCTTCTTGCTTGTATGTGATGCCTCCAAGATGCCCAAATGCTCTGATACCACTGATGGGGGAAGTATCTCAACCCCTAAGCAATGACGAAGCGTGAATGACCTCCACAGGTATCCTTCTTTGACCTCTACACACCAAAAATGCTCTTACTCAGAGCTTATGCAGAGAACTCCAGTGAGCTTTTGTAGACCTGTAGTAGACACCAAGAGCTTTCCAACAAAACAAATTTCACTTCAAATGGATGCTTACACAAGGAGAAACAATGTCTACAACATGAGCTAGTTGAATGCTCACAACTGCCAGTCAAGCAGATACCTCACTTCACTCCAGCAAGCTTTTCTCAAAGATTATACAGAGAATGAATCTCAAACTTGGGTTAACTTTAGAGGACTCTAATAGCTACCCAATGACACCAAAATCATAGCAAATGGATACATAGAGAAGTAGAACCAGCCCTTACAACAGAGAGCAAAATATTTCCAACAGAGCCTACACACCAAGAGAGATATCAATCACACAACTTCACTAAAATGAATGTTGCTCCCAGATTACTCAGAGAATGATCCAGAAACTTTGTGAGCATAAAATAGACTCTAATAGCTATCCAATGAGACAAGAATTACATCAAATGGATACAATATGATGGAGAACCAATGCTAACAACTCAGGGGTAGAGAGTTGCAACACTGCCTGCGCACACACATAGATATGCCTACTAAAAGAAAACAAACAAGCAAGCAAGGGGCTAGCTTAAGCAAGGGGCTTGCTTATCACAACTCCATCACTTAGTGCTCACTTTACATGAGCTAAAACTCCAAGAAGATGGGCCAAAAGAAGTCGGGATACATGCTCCTTTTATAGTGAGAAGTGTGCCCCTAAAATCTAGGAACTACCTTTCCAAATCAGCCTCCTAACTTGGAGGAATTAGTTGAGATGACTTGGGGAGTGGTTGAGTGAATTTTCTTGATGGAATCTCGTGGCTTTTGGCTTCCTTTGATTGCTCCACATGTCCATAAAAGATTCCCCACGAATTTGTAGTTTGAAGCTTGACTTTTAACAATATTGTCTTGATGCCAATATCTCATCAAGATCAATGGCATACGACAATGCATATCAGCTAACAGAAGGTTCTTGTCATATGAATACAATAAAATTTCTTGAAAAAGGTCTATGGATTTGTTAAATATATCATATTGTATATCGGGAGCTCAAAGCAAAGATCAAGTTGAATCTTGTACCAAGCTTTAAACATCAACAAGCTTTCCTAGAGAGTGTTGATGATGATACTGAGATACCATACATTGTACTTCCTAAGAAGATTGGATCACATGGTGTTCATACGAGGAACAACAAAGGGTGTGTCAGTGGGTTTTGGGAAGCATTGCAATTCACAAGAGAAAGGTGGATCAATATTTCCAAGAATTAACTGGAGGTGAGAAAGAACATGATAGGCCTATTGATATGAAGAAGAAAGAGGCATATGAGATTGTACAGCTTGAAGAGGAAATAGAGTCATTGCAAATGAAAGTTGAGGATTTATATGGAGTTAACACATCGAATAGATTTGACGAGATTCAACGAGAATCGACGTGTTAACTCCATGTAAATCCTAAGATTTCACTTGCAATGACTCTATTCCCCTTCAAGCTGTACAATCTCATCCGCCTCTTTCTTCTTCATATCAAAAGGCCTATCATGTTCTTCCTCACCTCTACTCAATTTTTGAAAGTATTGATCGATCTTTCTCTTGTGAATCTCAATGCTTTCCAAAATGCACTGATGCAATCTTTTTTGTTCCTCGTATGGTCCACCATGTAATCTGGTCCTCTTAGGAAGCACAACGTATGGTATCTTAGTATCATCATTAGCACTCTCTTGGAAAGCTTCATGATGCTCAAATCTTGGTACAAGGTTTGACTTCGTCTTTGGTTTGAGCTCTCAATATACAAGATGATATATTTCAAAGATCCATAGACCGTCTTTAGGAAGTTGTATTATATTGGTACAACAAGAACCTTTTGTTAGCTGATATGCATTCTCATGGATGCCATTCACCTTGATGAGATATTGGCATCAAGACAATAGCATCAATAGGGACTTGTTGAGAGATGAAATTGACTTGTTGAGATATTAGCATCAAGAGGGACTTGTTATGGCCAAGTTTTGATAGAAATTGGCTTATGCACCTACTCCTTGGATACTGTTGGAGATAGACGTCTACGGAAGCACGTCTATCTCCAACAGTATTACTAGAGAATTTACAAAGAAGCTTGGAGCACAACACACAATACTGAATGTATTACTAGAGAATTTACAAAGATAAGTAGCCCATTAAGGCAATAGGTGTATATACAAGCCTGGGGAAAAAAACCTCCTAAGGAGGGAAAAAGGTGCCTCGACAGGCCTAGTGTGTTCACACACATCAATACCTAAATATATCAACAAATCCCCCTTGGGAGTGATGCGGTGAACAAGGAGCTGGCACTCATGTATAAGGAAGCACCAAGCTATGTGGAAATCACTCCACAAAAGGAAGTAAGCCCAAAGCTTTGCGGAAAGCTTCAAACTTCTCCCTAGGCAGAGCCTTCGTGAAAAGGTCTGCAATGTTCTCCTGTGTGGGCACATATGCCAAGTTGATCTCCCCAGTAGAGAACCTCTCCCTGACATAGTGATAATGCACCTCAATGTGCTTAGTGCGAGCATGGAACACAAGGTTCCTTGCAATTGCCAATGCACTTTGACTATTAGTGAAGATGGTGGTGGCAGAAGACTGACCAACACCCAAATCAGCCATAAGGCATCTAAGCCACACACACTCAACAATCACTGTGAAAGCTGCCCTATACTCAACCTCACAATTGGAAGTGGCCACAGTAGGCTGCTTCTTGCTCAACCAAGATATACATGAGCTACCAAGCATGAAGCAAAAGCCACTAGTGGACATACGAGTGTCATAGCAACCAACCCAATTAGAGTCAGAAAAAGCATGCAAATCTAGCGGTAGTGATCCCCCCTTGGGATAAACAACCCAAGGAGCATAGTACCACTCAAGTAGCGAAAGATGCGCTTAACCGCCTACCAATTCTTAACTCCTGGGCAATGCATAAACTTGCTCATCTATGAGACAACAAATTGAATATCTCGCCGAGTAATGCATAAGTAAATCAGGCATCCAACAGCCTGCTGATAGAGGACAACATCAAATGCATCTTCAGCATCATGAAGACTCAATCATAAATCTGTCTCCATAGGAGTGGCAATAGGCTTACAGTCTTTAAGGCCAAAACGCTGTAATAATGTGTCAATATATTTTGTTTGACACAAAGCCATTCCACCATCAACTTGCATAAATTGAATGCCCAAATAGTGATGCAAATGCCCAAAATCAGACATCTCAAATGAGGCATGCAAATCAGCCTTAAAATCAGCAGTATGCCTCTCATGAGGACCAATGAGCAACATGTCATCAACATAAACCACAATGATTAAAACTACATCATTAGCACGCTTAACATATAAGGTGCTTTCAGTTGGACTATTCTCAAAACCATGTGCAATCAGATAGGTGTGTATCTTCTCATACCAAGCACGTGGTGCTTGCTTTAAACCATATAATGCCCTCTTTAACCTGCATACCTGATTTTCATGCCCTTTCTGCACAAAGCCACGAGGCTGAAAAACATACACTTCTTCATGCAAGTCACCATTCAAAAATGCAGTTTTAATGTCCAACTAATGTACATTCCAACCATGATGAGTTGCAAGTGCACAGATGCTCCGAACAGTAGTCATGCGGCATGTAGGTGCAAAGGTCTCATCAAAATCAATGCCTCTTTCCTGTGCATAACCCTTTGCAACAAGCCTAGCCTTATACCTATCAACTGCACCTTGTATACCCACTTAGTGCCAATGGCCTTCTTGACAGGAGGCAAGTCACATAAAGAACAAGTACCATTCTTCATTATAGCATCATATTCAAATTGCATAGTAGCCATCCAAAATTTTATGAATTTTGTGCTTCATCAAATGAAATAGGCTCATTCTCATCATAGAGAGTAGATGGAGCCATAGCATAGAAATCTGATGCAAAAGAGGCACTATGAGAGCCTGAACGAGTACGATATGATAGAGGTGCATCTAATTTGTTGTCACGCAAAGTATGCACTAGCCACTTTGGCATAGTTTTTGCTTGCTCAATATCAGCTCTCTCATCAACAAGTGCATCATGTAAATCTGCATCGGAAATGGAATGATCTGCATCATTACCTAAAACCTGCAAAGGTTGAGAAGTTGCCTCATTAGGACCTGCAGTAGACTGTCCACCTGTAAAAAGAGGCAGCAAAGTATCATACATGTGTTTGGAGCTAACAGACGTCTCCTTAGTACATGAAAGCAATGGCTGAATAGCATCTTCCACAAAAACAACATCATGGCTAACCAAAATGCATTTAGTCTGTGGATGTTACAGACGATAGCCTTTACTTTCAGAACAATATCCAACAAAAATACATTTTATTGCTTTATCATCCAATTTTCTACGATGTTGTTCAAGCACTAATGCATATGCCAGACAACCAAAAACATGCAGATGAGCAAGAGATGGCTTGCGATCATGCCAAGCCTCATATGGAGTGATAGGCTTTAGTGGGACACCGATTAAGTACATATGCTGCACACATGACAACCTCAAGCCAGAAACTATGTGGTAAAGCCTGACTCTTGACCATACACCTCGGCATCTCCATGAGTGACCTGTTCTTTCATTCAACAAAACCATTCTGTTGAGGTGTATACGACACTATACACTAGTGTTTTATCCCACGTTCAGCCAAAAATTCATTAAAATCAGAATACATATATTCCCCCCCTCCATCAGAATGGAGGGTGCCCATTCTACATGCTGACAGATTTTCAGCCAAAACCAAAAACTGTTTGAAGCACATGAACACTTCGGACTTTGCCTTCAATGGATATACCCATGCTTGCTTGGAAAAAGCATCAATGAAAGTCACGAAGTAAAGATAATTTCCAAAAGAAGGTGTCTCCATAGGACCACACACATCACTATGTACGAGCTGCAATTTCTTAGTAGCCCGAACTGAACCATCTTTTGGAAATGAGGAACACTGCATTTTGCCCAAAGTACAACCTTCACAAACATGTTTTCCAGGTGCCTCAAGTTTGGGCAAAGAGGACACCATTTCAAATTTTTGCAGGCATAGCAAACTAGCAAAACTCAGATGACCAAAGCATGCATGCCAAAGCTTGGCATCTGACATAGCTTGAGAATCATGTACTGCACATGCCAAATCATTCATAGATCTTTCATAGACTATGAGCTTATATAGCCCATGAAATAAAATGCCAGAAACAATAATCACATCGCCATTTGACAGATCATGAACTGTACACCTGTCATCAATAAATTTCACAACCAAGCCAATCTTGACTAATGTGAAAACTGATAACAAGTTCTTCTTGATCCCTGGCATAAATAAAGCATCTGACAAAGTGAAAGAACTACCATCAGTAGTAGTCAAAATGATCTTACCAACTCCCATAACAGGATAAGAGGAGTTGGTGGCGCATGTAACAGTATTCCCTGTAGGGGCAGTCTCGGGTGAAGAGAAGAAACTACACTATGAGGTAATATGTTTGGTCACCCCACTGTCAAAGTACCAAACATCTGAGTCTACTGCAGACATGCACTGCTCATGAGAAGATGGGTCAAAACTACAAATAGTAGTAAACACCCATTCTTCTTCCTGCACAAGATTAGCAGACTCCATTTTGGGTGTAGAGGCCTCTGCAACAACATTCCAGCCTCTTTCTTCTTTACCTCTTTAGCAGCCAATTTTGGACAGTTCTTTATGATATGGTCATGCCCTTTACAGTACTTGCAAAAAAATTTCTACTTTTCTAATTTTTTCTCAGCTTTATCTTGGTTCTTCGAATCTGCAGCATTTGCAGATTTTTGCTTACTAGTAGAAGAGCTCCATTTTCCTTTGCCCTTCTGACTAGCCAGAAAAGCTTGATCTGCAACATGCATAATGGACCTGTTCTGCCTGGACTGATCTTCCTGCAATAGAACAGAGACTAACTCCTCAAATGATAAGGCATTTGGATTGCCTTTCATCATCAACCGAAGTGTAGAAGCAAAACTCTAAGATGAATGAGGAAGACCATTCAAAACGTTCTACACAAGTGAGCTATCTGGTATAACCTCATCAACAGAAATCAATTGTTCCTTCAAGTCTTTGATCTTTGTTAGAAAACTCTCCATAGAATCACCTTCATTCACGTGCTCACTCTCCAACTATTTTCGGAGGTAAGCAACACGAGCCTCATTCCTAGCTTGGTACAATGTGGTAAGTGTATCCCAAGCATCCTTAGCTATTCTGCAAGAGCGAATGTGAGGAATAATGGCACGTTTGACAGACAAAGCTATCAATGAATGTGCCTGGGCCTGCCATCCCGACGAATCTGCTCTACAGTAGGTGCAGCAAAAACTGCAGCATGAACAGGAATATGCAGAATATCATCATCTTCGACACCTTTTGCCTCAGCTTTTGTACCTACAGTTGTAACAAATGCAGGTGTGATAGGATGTTTTTCAACACCTTGCACAATGTTCCAGTCCTTTTGCAACCAATACATGTCACATCATATAAGCCCATAATGGGTAGTTGGTACCATCCAACTTATCCTCAACAGCCAACATACAGAATACATCACTGCTTTTAGCCATGGTCGATGACTAAAATACCTTGATGCAGAAAATTGACTGTATCTTAAAAAGCTGAACAGAACTGCCCAGACAAATTCCGCTAGACGTGTAGCAGACTTTGAGGTGCTTATACTGACGAACAGAAACTACTATATACCTTTGGTACAAAAGGAGGAAATGGCTTGCACAAGCGCTGTGATAGTGCATTCGGAGGTCGAAACGAGCTCAGATCACGATTTCGGCACCACATAACGAAGCTGTTTTGATCTCGAAAACATGCTGAGTATGCTCACCAAAATTTGTGCGATTCTAAGACTACAACCGGAGGAGTGTCGATGGCACCCTAGATGAAGCGACGACCTGCTCTGATACTAATTGTTGGAGATAGATGTCTGCAAAAGCACACGAATAGCACAAGGAAGGAGAAGAAGCTTGGAGCACAACACACAATACTAAATGTATTACTAGAGAATGTACAAAGATAAGTAGCCCATTAGGGCAATATCCGTATATACAAGCCAAGGGAAAAAAACCTCCTAATGAGGGAAAAAAGTGCGCCGGTGGTCCTAGTGTGTTCACACACATCACTACCTATTACGACAAAAGACATGTAGATAGGTAAAAACGATTTTACTTTTTATGATATAGTTTAATATTTTTTCAAGCACAAAATAATGAATTTTTGTTTTTTTATATTTTTATAGGTTATTTTGAAGGTTGATTGACTTTGAGCTGAGCATAAAGGTAGAAATTTCCCATTAAAAAGGGATCGTTATCGATCGTTAACTTGAATCATTTGAATGGGTATCAAAAAATAGGTTCTCTATTATTCAACTAGAATATAGGTGATGAAGGGCTTTGGTGTGCAGAACAAGAGGAGGAAGGAGGAGATGGAGGGAGAGAGAAGAAGAGAAGATATGCACATAGATGCGTGGGATCCTCGAAACCCACATAATGATCTCTCTTGAGGCAATGCTCTATATATGAATATGGGGGTAAGGTCACATGATCCTTACATCCCCAACAATCTCCCACTTAAGGGTCAATGTGACTGTAAGTGGTACCACATACAAAGAATGATGTAGGACTATACAATAATGTATAGGAAGAGTCCGAGTCTCAACCCATACAATTCATCCTACACCAATTGCCTCGGACAAAGTGTATCCATGCACCTCAAACTACTCTAGACTCATATCGAAAAGACTCGAGCTCATATCTGACTGGTGCAAGAACTGATGAAGTTCCTGCAAAGCTCTCACTCGCTCTATGCCTATGTCAATCATCAAATGACTGACAACTCCAAGTGCAAATGCTCCAATAGCAACTGCAATGTCTAGTCTCGAGCATAATAACTCACACATCAGACTCCCAAATGCTGACGAAACATGTGCTATCCTAGCTAACCTAAGCATGTCATCTATGCCTGTATCCAAGGCATCCAAAGCACCATCATCAAGATTAACATGTCCTGACATATCTGTGTCAACATCTGGCATGAGAAAATCCAAGAATGACTGCATGATTGCTCACTCATCAACATCTAAATCAGTCATCCTCTCAACAAAGGATGTGTCTAGTTGTGCACCCTAAGAGCTAGTATGCTATGACATACATTGTGTATCATAAGAGCTATCCTGCTCTACCACACCAAGTGTATCATCATGCTCCACATGAGCTAACTGCACAACAGCAATACCAAGGTCAAACTGATGATCTAACTCTAACTGAGTATCATCACAATGTTCTACATGAGCATCCACATCATGCTCTAAAGAACCCAACTGATCATCCAAAGTGTGCTCCATATTAGTATCCATATGATCAAGAAAATCATGCTCTATATAAGCATCATGAGCATCCAAAACATGCGCGACATGTGCATCCATCTGAGCATCTGAATCGTACCATACATGTGCATCATGAATGTCAATAGACCTATGTGTACGTAGAAAAAAATGAGACATGACGAGTCTCACATCACACATAAGGTTGAACTCCCATTGAGACAAGATTGTCTCTCACATGAAGTACCTCCACTGGATACATGTGCCCAATCCTGGCACCTCTGACAAGCATAAGCTGTCCCAACTGCAACTGAAAATGATGCTCACTAAGGAATGCATAACATCTGCTCTCCTGCAACTGACTTATTGAAATCAAGCTCATAGGGAATGAAGGAAAATAATGTACATGTCTCAGCATAAGTGATGCTCCACTAGGTAGCATAAGACATACATCTCCTGCATCCTCAATGTCATATGCCATACCATCAGGCATGTGCAAACATCCATGTCTCTCACCTAAGAATCGACAAAACCACTCGCAATGTGGAGTAACATGAAAAATGGCTAATGCATCAAGCAACCAAGCCATATGTGTGTTATCCAATGAACAAGAGGAATCCTAAGACGAACCATAGGAGAAAGTGATATCATCATCACTAGCATAATCAATTGCCATAGACTCTCCTGAAACCACTACCTAACTTGCATCACGTGCATATCTCTGATGTCATCGTCGCATCTGCTTGAAGCAATGTCGTCGAATATGGCCCTCACGACCACAGTGCCAACATCGAAGTCGTTGATGTGATCTATGTCTCACATGAGCCAATGGACTCACATACATATCATGTAGTCTCTGCTATAATGCACTACTCGTCTCCTCATACATAATAGAGTCATATATAGAATCTACGAGCTATAATCGAATAGTGGAGTTGGCCAATGCATCCATATCCATCCATACATGGTCAAGCATGTCACGAGGCCTCTGTTGTTGAGAGTGATGGATGGATGCACTCAGAAAATCAGTTGGTGCTGCAAAACCTGCTTCACACCTGCCCTCTTTTCTTTCCAGATATGCTTAGTACACAAGTTTAGCTTCCTAATGACATAAAGAAATCATATATGTACTTTGGAAATGATTTGGGTAATGACCAAATCAAAACAGATAACTTGGTACTTCACAAATCAAGCAAAACCTTCTATTCCTGTAGTGATACCTGCTCAGACTTTTACTCAGTGTGTCCAGCACACTCAAAATTGGCACAATTCCTTTTGGGAGTATTAATGTACCTTAGTAAGCTACCAATCACAAGTGGAATCACTTCAATTGATAAACTATGCACTGAGAAATGAGTTTAGCAAAATTATAATCACCCCCGACTTTTCAGGAACTCTGCAGACAAATACCAGTGTGCACCTCGACTCGATTTTCTCCCAACTGGCTGAATGAAATCCTTTGAAATTTTGTATGCTTGTAGTAGACTTTGAGCTGGTTCCAATGAGCTATAGAACACTTGATTTGGTTCAGTAGATCCAGAGCAATGCTTCTTTGAAGTTGACAGACTTGGAGTAGATGACTCAGACAAAACAGAGATGATGAATGTATACTTCTATTGATATATGTGTTTGTACAATCTCATTAGCTTGCCAAGCAGAGCTAAATGAGGTATTGTGGTGTTGGCTATGGAGTAACCTTCACACACAATGAATTACAAAGAGATTTGGCCTCGGGGAGTGAGCTAGAATGAGAGTGTAACCCGCGACTTTTTCAGTACATTCTTTATAGGAGTTTGATCTTCATTTGAATTTGAAATTCAAACTTAGGCTCCCTTGAATCTCTCCTCTAAAAGTAGGGAGATATTCTCTCAATCTCAACATCCAAATTTCCACGACTCTAGTAGTAGGTGGATGACTTAAAGTGATTACAAACAAATGATAAGTCACTTAGACTTTTACAAGAGGTAAAGAAGTAAGAACATATAAGCATATGTTCACATGTGTCTTCATTTGAGTGAAGCCTTAATAAACCTTTATCCATGCTAGTCTTCAATAAGTCCAAGGGTTCAAGCCAATGTGTGTAGGCTTGTCTAGCACCAACATCTGTGCATCTCTATGCACATACATGTGTAACCCTACACGAACCAATGTACACCACATCTAAGCTTTCCATCTCGAAAAGTCAGTACTATCAAACCAAGAAGACATCATGCTGGCAATCGAAGAGACTATAAATATAACAAGAGACTAGAAACAATACTCTATCCTCAATAGAATCACACTTGCATATCCATATGCATAAATCTCATCACAAATGCCGCACTGGAGAAGAAACCATGTGAACCATCTGTCACATAACCATGCATCTAGCATGCACGTAAAACCATGAGCATAAGATTGCTCATCAAGTCTCCAAAATGCCCAAGTAGATGTGAAAGAATCCTAGAAAAAATTCGACAGAGTATCCCCTGTAAACTAAGCAATCAAAAAAGATAACCAATAACAAAAGAACAATGAGTAACCTCTCACCACCTGTCACTGATCCAACCAAAGATAATGGCAAATATATATGCCCACAAGCTGATGGCAACATATCCCAATACAATGGTGATACAACTCCGAGTCAAGAATGAATCTTATAAGATGGTCCAACCTGTCACAAATAGCATGCGACCAAGTCCAAGTGAATGGAGATAAGCAATGATCCAAAGCTATTGCACAAGCTTCAAGATCCACCAGAGCTCTCTTCTAGCATAAAAGCTGTTGAAATTTTGTTAGCATCTCCTCTATAAAATGGACTCTGAACCAAATAAACCATGTGGGAATCACCATCCACATATACCAAGAATCACGCTGGCAAATACATATCAATCAATGACCAAATGCTAATAATGGTGACAAACAAACGTGTAATTGAGGCTCCAATTTGGACCATGTACCAGCAAAGAAAACAAAGATACAAGTACCAACCAAGATCCACAATCAACTCTCACAAAATTGTGTGCAACTGGTAACTAAATCCATAACCAAGTGGCATAAGCAAGATATAGACCACAATGCCACTATACATCCATGATCGAACTCATGATGACATAAACCTCAAAAAGGAGTATACCACAATGTCATCTCACATGCCAAACATGTTACAAGATCATGCTCTACTCTCATATGGAGGAGCTACCACAGTGATCATACATGTACAATGTCTTGAAGCTCTGAAAATAAGAGCTTGCACACCAAAAGATCTCTCTCGAAGAAATTCCAAAACAAAATGAAACTCCAAAAGCAACTAGGGTTGTTTTGGTGAAAATATGCTGCTCTGTGTTTTGCTCTTTCAAAGGTGATAACCTCTGACTCTAAACTTTTGATATTCAGAAAATTTCAAGAATTTTTTCTTCTTGGCTATGTAACGAGATAAAGAACGCCTCAATCGGAGGTGCGTAGCTCAAGATATGCACAAAACAAGCATCAGCTATCAATTTCACTTTCACCTACAACATTGTTGCTCTATATTTTGCAGTTTCAATGACTTTGCACTCAGTATTTGGATCTATGTTCTTCTACAAAGTTGTAGAGGCTATTCCAAGCTACAGATGGCAAGTTGAATTGTCTCATTCCAATTTGTAAAACTCAACTTATAGCCAAAACACTAACCTGCTATCCAAGTGATTGTAGATTTATCTTCTACATTAGTTTGCGTTTTTCAAATTTTTGGCAGTCTAAAACTCTAAACCAGATTCTGCGCCCTTCCGTGAAGTTGTAGCCCTTTGTGTTAGCTACACACAAAACTTTAAAGCACATCAATCGAAGCTACCTTTGTGTTAGCTCGAGTTAGGGCCAAAATACTGAACTGCTGTTGAGAGATGCTGACCTGCACTTTCACATCTTGTGACCTAAGCTTCCATTGGAGCTGTTGCCCTAGGTACCACAGACGCACGAACGCCGAGAATAACAGACGTACGAACGCAGAGAAAAAAATACTCAAAGACAGAAAGAGATAAGAGACGACACCAAATTGGGTACAATCTCCCCCCACATGCTCTGATGGACACTCTACCAGAGCATGCGTATTTATAGTAAATTCCTATTACGTTTTGAATAGAAGATACATGAGGGCCGCGCTCCGAAAAGCGTGTTTTTGCTTTATTTACAAGTTTGTAATTTTCTATTTTTACAAAAACGTCGCTTTCTAAAGCGATCCATTATTTTTTACAAAAATAACTAAAAATAACCATCTTCTAAAAATATTCTTCTAAATATCTCCAAGTCCATGCGCGTTCACACCCTCATGGATCTTCACCTGCTAAATCAAAACACAAAACACATTAAAATCCTCAAGGCATTACACCTTCATTCCAAATATCCCATAAAGTATAACATGCCGCCCAGTTGACGAGCAACTGATCTCAGTTGATAAAAAATAAAATAGACATGGATGGCCAATCACATGTCGCATCACTGAACAATCATAGGCATGTGCCATGTAAATAAAAAAAAACATGCATGGAACTGGAAAACTGGAATTTAATGTGATTGTGAATGATAAGCAGAAATCAAATGATGATAATGTGGAATTAGTGATGTTTTGTGAATCCATTGTGATTCTTCGAATGAATGATTTTTATATTTAATCAAATATCTATGGTATTGATTACCTGTGCGTGTAGTAGTAACATCATGATCAAGTATTTTTTCTGGAATTAAAACTTCAGCATCCTCTTCTAACAATGGAGGATCATCCAAGATAGGAATGAGTGGTAAAATTCCTTTAAATGGTTTCAATAAACTGATATGAAAAGAATTATGAATATACGGAAAGGTCCATAATAATGTGGTGCAAGTTTTACCTTAGGATGTTGTAGAATATTTTTCAAACGTCGTTTAATTATGCGTAACCAAACATAATCATTTTCATTAAATTGTTTAGCTGCTCGTTTCTTATTAATATTACGGGTATAACATTCCTGACTCTTTTTAATATGCTCATGAACCTCATGAAGTATAGAAATATGATCTTGTGCAAAAGAATCAGCCATAGGTATGTCAGTTTGAATGATAGACATGGGAGTAGGAAGCTTTTTACCATATACAATTTCATTTGGTGCACGTCTAGTAGTGGTATGTGTTGTGTTATTATATGCAAATTGGAGTAAAGAAAGTTTCTCATCCCAATTAGTTGGATTATCTAAAGAATAACAACGTAATAGATCCAAAATAGTACTATTCGTAGCTTCACTTTGCCCATTACTTTCAGGATGAAATGCATAACTAAAATCTATTTTAGAGCCTAAATTTTTAAATAATGCAACCCAAAAGTGATTACAAAAATGAACATCACGATCGGATAAAATTACTTTTGGAAAACCATGATGTGGAAAAATACATTTAATAAATAATTTGGCAGCTTGAGGTGCAGAAAGAGTTTTCGTACAAGGAATGAAATATGCTTGTTTACTAAACCTATCAACAATTGTCCAAATCATATCATGATGTGATGAAGTTGTAGGAAGACCAGTAATAAAATCCATAGTAATTTGTTCCCATGGCCCATTAGGTATGGGAAGTGGCATTAATAATCCAAATGCTTTACCATGATGTCTTTTGACACGTTGACAAACAATGCATTGGGAAACATATTGTGTAATATCCTTTTCCATATTTGGCCAAAAGAAGAATTCTTTACATGTAGAAATAGTACTTTGTATGCCCCTATGACCCATATATGGTGGTTCATGCATCTCTTTCATAACAAATTCTTTAAAATCTTGTGTAATACATAGCTTATGATCAAAATACAAGAATCCATTATGAAATGTGTAATGGTCTTCACTAAATGTAGTAGAATTATTGAAAGCATTCCATGTTTGTGAGAAATATAAATCAGATGCATATGTAGGAATCATGTCATGAAATGAATGAATATGAACCACAGAAATGTTATTAATAAAAACAATATTTGTTTGTGGGGATGGAAAACGACTCAGGGCATCAGCTACAACATTAGCTTTGCCAGGTTGATATTGAATCATAGGCTGAAAATTTTGTATGTATGAAGCCCATTTGATATGTCGATCTGAAAACAATGGTTGATTGAGTAAATGTTTAATAGCTTGTTGGTCGGTTTTGATTATGACTTCTGTACCCATGAGATAATGTTTCCAAATTTTTAAAGCATGTACAACTGCCAAAAGTTCTTTATCATATGTACTGTAGTTCTTTTCAGAAGGTTTAAGCTTCCTACTTTCAAATGCAATGGGATGATCATTTTGCATCAATACAACACCTATACGTGAGCCACTAGCATCTGTAACTACATGGAAAGGTTGTGTAAAATCAGGTAATTGCAAAACAGGTGCATGAGAAAGAAATTGTTTAAGTTTTTCAAAAGATTGTTGTTGTGGCAATCCCCATGCAAATTTTAACTTTTTCTTTAATAATAAAGTGAGTGGGAGGGCTAAATAAGAAAAACCTTTTACAAACTTTCTATAAAAACTAGCTAATCCAAGAAAAGAGCGAACATCATTCACCGATTGTGGTATAGGCCATTCTTTAATTACTTTAATCTTCTTTGGATCTACATGAACTCCTTGACTTGAAACAATATGGCCTAAGTACTCTAATTCTCTTTGGAAAAAGTAACTCTTTTCAGGATTTGCATAAAGTTGGTTGGTGCGTAACAAATTAAAAACTATTGCTAAATGCTTTTCATGGTCATCATCATTCTTACTATAGACAAGTATGTCATCGAAGAAAACAAGAACAAAAGCGTGGTATTCAAGAAAAATATTATTCATCATGCGTGCAAATGTAGCAGGTGCATTGGTAAGTCCAAAAGGCATTACCATGAATTCAAAGTGACCGGTCTGAGTTCGAAAGGCAGTCTTAAAAATATCATTTGGTGACATTCTTAATTGATGATACCCAGATTTAAGATCAATTTTACTCAATTTTACTCAAGACACGAAGTTTATCTAATAAATCATCTATCCTAGGAATAGGATATCTATTTTTTATTGTGATCTTATTGAGTGCTCTATAATCAATGCACATCCTATAAGTCTTGTTCTTCTTCTCTACTAAAAGAACAGGTGCTCCAAAGGGAGAAGAACTAGGCCTGATAAGTCCTTTGTGAAGTAAATCCTTAACTTGATTATTTCTTGTTGATGCAAAGGTCCATGCCTATAAGGTGCTTTATGGGGAGGAGAACTACCAGGAATTAAGTCTATACTATGATCAAGGGATACTCTCGAAGGTGGTAGTTTAGAAGGAAAATCAGCCATAAAACAATCCTTATAAGAATCCATAAATGATTTATGGGTATTAGGAAGGGGATGTAGATAATCGACTATGTTATTGAAAAAAACAATACATGAATTGTAGCCTTTTCGGAATGCACGTTTTACTTGTGTATGACTAATTAATGGGAATGGTTGGAAATCATGTATTGCAGACAAACAGATATCTTGATGGTTAAACTTAAAACGCATGGTGTGTGTACGATAATCAATGCATGGATTATAATGGTGACGAAAAGGCATACCAAGTATAACATCATAGGACTGCAAAGGAGCAATTAAGAATGTGCGTTCATCCATGTATGAGCCTATACAAATTTGAACATTATGCACTTCACTTGTAACATTATATCTGTTTCCTTGGAATGCAGCCTTAACTTTGTACATAGAAGGAAGTGGGGTTAATTGGAGATCTTTGACTAATATGTGAGAAATAAAGTCATGTGAACTACCATCATCATGTAAAATATTAACAACTTCACCATTAATAGTACCTTGCATGCAAAGTAAAGAATGAATAGAAATTGTGTTACCCAAGGTACTTAGATCCTGCTCCAATGCATCTTCAGTCCAATCAGGTTGAATGTCTTCAAATTGAATATCTTCAGGAACCACCTCCATGTTATGTACTTTAGCTCCGCCAGGTTGCATGTGGTTAGTTGGGAACCTACATCTAGCTTTGGTATGACCAATCTTACCACAATTCCAACAAATGATACGGGACCTCTTTTGTTGGGCATCCATCATCGTAGTTTGAAAGGTTGGAGGTTTGGTAGGGTGTAAGGGGTTTGTCGTGGGGATTGGGGAAAAAGTGGATTGAGGAGGTGGTTGAAAAATAGGTGGTCGTTGAAAAGTAGGTGGACGTTGAAAAGGAGGAGAAGAAAAAGTAGAAAAGGAACGCTTGAGTGGAAAAGTGGGTTTGATTAGTTGTGGTCGTTGACGTGTTTGTTGTAAGCGAATAGACTTAATGATAGATTGAAATTCTTTCTCAGCATCATGTGCAAAAGAAATAGCTTCATAGAGCGTCGTCGGACGTAAGGTGTTGAGCTTAGCTTGGATTCCCATCTCCAAACCATCTTCATTTTTCCGCTGTAAAGTATCTTCAGGAATCATTTCAAGTGAACGTATAAGTAATAAACGTTGCCAAAAACGTTCAGTATAGGTAGAAACAGTATCTCCATCGTTCCATCCAAAAGTCGTACGACGGGCATGTAAGTGAAACTGAGGAGGAAGGAAGGACTCCTTGAGCTTGTCTTGAAAGGCTTGCCATGTGGTGGGGCGATCTATGCTATGGCGCAAAACATTCCACCATAACTGAGCCTTTCCCACTAAGTAGTTGGTTACAAATTTCACTTTTTCCTGTTCAGAATAAGATTCATCAGAGTAGAAATCATCAAACTGGGATAACCATGAGAGAACAAATTGGCCATCTTTTCGTCCGTCAAATCGTGAAAATTGGAAATTTTTGGCACCAATCTTGGATTGTGTTCCTTGCTCTTGGGCGGTAATAATGGCCTTCACTACCCGGACTAGGTTATTGTCATCGCTTTGTAGTTGTTGGAGTGCAACATCACGTTCTTTTATTTCATTTTGGGCATGTTGAAGTTCATGTCGTAAAAGTTCGACTTGTTGCTCAATTGATACCCCAGGGAGGGGTGAGGAACTAAAATCATCAATATTTTGAGTAGTGTCCATGGTCGTATGGAAAGATGCAAAACCTAGGTCTAAACATAGGAAAAGACGTTTAACAATAACATTTAAATAACTACTACTACTACTACTAATAATAATAATAATAGTATTATTAATAAATAAATAGAAGTATTGTGATAAATAAATAAAAGAAAAATAAAATAAAAATAAAAGAAAAATAAAATAAATAAATAAATAAAAGGAGAGAGAGATAAAAGTTATGTTAAATATTTATTAAAAGGAATAGAGTATCAAAGAGAGGAAATAGCCTAGTGGATAAAACTTATCTCTTGGTAGTATGAGGTTGTGGGTTCAAATCCCCTACATACGAAATAAGGAACTATGTGGGTTAACTAGGCTAACTAGGGAAATAACTAAGCCCTTATTGCCACTCATATGTTAGAATTGGTTCGCACGTAGCCAACGGCTGCCAATGTGCCATAAGTATCTACATCTCTTTCAAACACCATTCATGCGACCACCCAGTGCCAAATTCTTTCTCCAATGAACTAAATACATACTTTTTAACTTCTCTCATCAAACTCACTACAAAAGAAAAAAATCATATAAGTAAAACATAAAATATTTATCTCAATTTATATGTAAACTTATACTTACTTCCATTTCAAGTGAACAAAATGCAGGTAGGAGTCACATAAAGCTCTCATTCTTCTTTTAAACTCCAAGGCATGCCTCATTTATTCTATATTTCCCACAATTTCTATGTTGCACTCTAGCCCTAGGCTACCTATGTATGTCCTCATATGCAACTCTACTGTGCTCTCAAGAGCTAGAAGTGGTATAGGTGTCCTGAAAATAAATAGATAGAAATGAATAAAAACATGTGTTATAATATCATTAAAAATATTAATTTATGAAAAGAAAACATACCCATGGGTAGATAAATCTCTTCTTGCAAATGGATCCATAGAGGAGCCTTCCTCTGGGTGGTGGGTAAGCATATGTATGGTAAAGTCTAATTCCTCATCGGGTATGTCTGCATACTCATGCATGACAACCCCTAACGAATTAGGTGGAACTTTCCCTCTCATAAGCTTCTTTATGAGAGCAAGTTTCACCTTTCTCTCTCTACTAGGATCCATAATGTCTATACATATAAAACAAAATGGATTAGAAAAAAAATAAATAATTAGTTAAATAAATAAATTATATATATATATATATATATATATATATATATATATATATATATATATATATATATATATATATGCATATGTATGTGTATGTGTGTATGTATACATATGTATGTATATGTCTGTGTATATGTATGGAGGTGTGTATGTGAGTATATGTATATGTGTATATGTGTATATGTGTATGTGGGTGTTTATGTATGTGTATGCATGTATGTATGTATATATGTATGTATGCATATGCATGTGCATTGTGTATGCATATGTATGTATGTATGTATGTATGTGTGTGTATGTGTATATGTGTGTGTCTCTATGTGTGTGTATGTATATGTGTGTGTCTCTATGTGTGTGTCTCTCTATGTGTGTGTATATATATATGGGTGTATGTGTATGTATACATGTATGTATGTGTGTATGCATATGTATGTATAGTGTATGTGTTTGTTGTGTATGCATGTGTGTATGTATGTATATGAATGCATATGAGTATGTATTCACATGTGTGTGTATGTATATGTTTGTGTATGTATGTGCACGTGTGTGTATACGTATGTGTATGTGTGTGTATGCATGTGTTTGTATGTGTGTGTATGCATATGTGTGTATGTATGTGCATGTGAGTGTATGTGTGTGTATATATGCATCTGTGTGTATGTGCATGTGTATTTATGCATATGCATGTGTATGCATATGTGTGTATGTATGCATATGGGTGTATGTATGCATGTGAGTGTGTGTGTGTGTGTATGTATGTGTTTGTATAGTGCATTTGTGTGTGTATATGTGCATATGTGTGTATGTATGTGTGTGTATGCATATGTGTGTATGTATGTGTGTGTATGCATATGTGTGTATGTATGTGCATGTTTGTATATACATGTATCTATGTATGTATGCATATGCATGTGTATGCATGTGTGTGTATGCATGTGAGTGTGTATGTGTGTGTCTATCTATGTATAGGTATATGTGCAAGTATCTATGTGCATGTGTGTGTATGCATATGTGTGCATTTATGTATGTGTGTATATGTGTATATGTATGTATGTGTGTGTATACATATGTATGTATGTATGTATGTGCATGTGTGTGTATGCATGTCTATGTATGTATGCATGTGTGTGTATGTATGCATTTGACTGTATGTGTGTGTATATGTGCATATGTGTGTGTATGTGCATGTGTGTGTGTATGTGCATGTGTGTATGTATCTATGCGTATGCATGTGTGTGTATGTATGCATAGGAGTGTATGTATGCATATGAGTGTATGTATGCATGTGAGTGTATGTGTGTATCTATGTGTGTGTATGTATGTTTAAATATCTGTATGTGTATGTGTGTGTGTGTATATATATATATATACATACATACATACATACATACATACATACATACATATATATATATATATATATATATATATATATATATATATATATATATATATATATATATATATATATATATATATATATATATATACATACATACATACATACATACATACATATATATATATATATATATATATATATATATATATATATATATGTCTATGTGTGTGTATGTATGTGTAAGCATCTATATGTCCATGTGCATGTGTGTGTCTATCAGTGTATGTATGTGTAAGTATCTATATGTGTATGTGTATGTGTGTATATATATGTATGCGTGTAATTGTATGTATGCATGTGAGTGTATATGTGTGTCTATGTGTGTGTATGTATGTGTAAGTACTTGTATGTGTATGTGTGTGTGCTTGTGTTTATGTATATATACATGTGCATGTGTGTTTGTATGTATACATATGCATGTGTGTGTACGAATGCATGTGAGTATGTATGCACATGTGTGTGTATGCATATGTGTGTGTATGTGCATGTGTGTGTATACATGTGTATATGTATGTATGCATATGCATGTATATGCATATGTGTGTATGTATGCATGTGAGTGTATGTGTGTGTGTCTATGTACATGTGCAAGTATCTATATGTATATGTGTATATGTGCAAGTATCTATATGTGTATGTGTGTGTATGCATATGTGTGCATTTGTAAATGTGTGTGTATGCATATCATATATGTATGCATTTGTGTATGTGTGTATATATGTGTATGTATGTGTGCATATATATGTATATGTGTGTATGTGTGTGTATGCATATGTGTGTATGTATGTGCATGTGTGAGTATGCATGTGTCTATGTATGTATGCATGCACATGTGTATGCATGTGTGTGTATGTATATGTGCAAGTATCTATATGTGTATGTGTATGTGTATATGTCTATGTGTGTGTATGTGCATGTATATGTGTATATGTGTGCATGTGTGTGTATGCTATGTGTGTACGTATGTGCATGTTTGTGTATGGATATGTGTGTATATATGTGCATGTACCTTTTCTCGTTCGGTCGCTCCTTCACTTGTTCACTCACGTTCGCTCATTCAGTCACTCCTTCACTCATTCGCTCATGCTCTCTCACTTGATCCCGGCACAAATGTCTGGGAGAAATCAAATTTTTTTTTCAAATTTGCGGAGTGTCACTTATGCGATGCTATAGCATCACAACCAGTTTGCAATCATCGCTAAGCATCGATGCTCATAGCAATGGCAACTAGATGCACTGCTTATGCGATGCTCTACATCGCTTATTCAACACGCTTGATTTATTTTTTTTATTTCTCTTTTGAAGTGTCGCGTATGTGATGCTATCTAATGGGATCGTCGCATAAGCGAGTGTCCTCACTTTTTTTTTCAATTGGGGGCATCACTATGCCCCCTTTATTCTTGTAGTGATATCATCTTCTCAATCCTTGACAAGTTATGTGGACTTGTATCTAGCAATGAGCTTTTCTTGAAGCATACTTTTTTCATATTTTGATTGATATAAAATAAACCCAACTTTGCAAGTTCATTTCCTACTAGAATGGATCCTTGCCTTGTTCATCCTTGATTTTCCCTTAAACATATTCTTGTTCTTTCATGGCTTAATCTTTTTGGATCTTTGATCTTCAAGACTTCCTCGATCTAAAGGCTAAATTTACATATTTAGGAATCGGAAATACTTGCTAGACCATTATTATAGGCCTCTATCCAAGTACTTTTTTCATCTCGACTTCGCAAGTTCTTCTAAAGAAAATTAATATGAACTATCTTGAACCAACTTTGGTTTATACCCTAGATAGTTACATATATTAACCTCAAAGTTCACTTATGCTTTGCAAAGAGGAACAAATCATTTCTTACTTAACCAATTCCTTCAAACCCTTGGACTAATTGAGGAACAATGTCTTTAAATCCATCAAAATACCTTGCCCTCAGAAAGAAAAATCCTCTTGCTAAATTCCCTATATATGGAATGATTCAAATTTTCCATGCTTTTAGTTCCAAGGTCTTGCAAGATTTAAAGATACCAATTTCTTGGAATCATATCCCAAACCTTTATGGGAATTGATTAAACATTCTCGAATCACTTGTTCACATCATCCAAAGATTCAACGAATGATTTTCTATCATTAAAGGCTTTATACTTTGAATAGGCTTGAATTTTAGCAAGATCCTCACTTTTGGAGTTTAATTCAAAAAACTCCCTAAATTTTTTATCCTCATCTTTCCCACATGTAGTGTGCAATCTAAATATGGTTATGCATTCTATTAAAAAGAATGCATCTCCTAAAGGGAATAAATGATAGTCTTATATGAGGTAAATGTAATCTTGTTCCATTTACCCTCTTGTAAATATAAGAAAGTGTATTTAATTGGTTCAAGGAGGTACATCTCTACACCTCTTAATGAACCTATAACCTTACTCTCAATGGTCTTATCTTTAAGGATTATCCTAATGTTTTCTATCAGTTCTTGAGTCTATTTCCTCTCTAGCCATTAGTGAAAATTCCCAAAGGGATTCATTTCCCACTGTCCCATACAAGTGATTTCTTTCTCCAATCATTAGAACAACATCCTTTATCTTTCCACCTTCTTTGTGCTCTCAACGGTCTCTAATCATTTTCTATGATTGTGAAATCAATCTTTGAGTTCCTCAGCACCATGTACATGAGAGCAAGGACTAAGATGTTTGATTTTCATGCCAATTAATATGATATTTTGAAGATTTCTTTATTTGACCATTATAGTTATTAGCATGATTAATCAAACTATAAAATATTTGATCCCTTTGCCTAGTCTAGGTCATTTGGATTTTTTAAGGTTATCCTAGCCAAATTAATCTGAGATAAGACCAAGTATTTGTTGAAATAAAAAGATTACTCCTAGTCTAATCACATGCACACACATAACAAGTTAAGGAGGAAGGAACAAAAGATAACAAAACATGATGAATGAATTAAAATGGAAATGACTTACATAAGATGATCTATGAGCATGAAGACTCCATAAGGAGAGTGAAGGCGCTCTTGCCAAGGACTTGAGTGAATGATCTTGTATGGAGTTAAGGGAGGCCTTATGTATATGGAGTTTGGAAGAATTTTGTTGCATGTGGGATAAATGTGCTTGCTTGAGAATGAAAGTGAGTTGGGAAAAAAGGGTGGAGCACGAAACTCTCAACACCCCCCCTCAATGTGATGACCCTTTTGTTTATATTGTGGGGAAATAGTGACATATGGAATCAGTTAGTCCATTGGGCTTTTAGATCTAAGGAAATATGGGATCCTTAGACATAACTTGGACATATGGCATCCAAGTGTGGGACATATGGAATCCCTTGGTTTTCATGGACATATGGCATCCATGTGGCTTTTGTATCCATGGACATGTGGGATCCATGGTGTGTGGGACATATGGCATCCCTAGATCTTAGAACATATGGGATCCCAAGACATATACTTGGACATTTAGGATCCAAGTGGTTTTTGGGATCTAGGGACATATGGGATCCCTAGACATACAAGAGAGTTTACATGATGGGGTAGGTAGTGCTTATGGAACCATTTGCAACCTTTTGAGCATTGTTATTTTTTGTTGTTGTAGTCTTCATAGGATCCATTGATGGTATCTTTGGTAGGGTCCTCTTCTTGTGGAATCCTTTTTGTTGATTTTGAGCATGGCCTTTGGTTTTGAGTGTCTTGTGTTCAAGAAATAGGGAAGGACTTACCACTCCGTTATGTGGTAGTGTCTAGTCCCTTTACAAATGGCTATAGACATTTTGAACTTGGCAAAAAGTCATACAAATTCTAAGCTCATGCAAAAGATGGTTTGTATCTATGCCTTGTGAGCAATGTGGACTTTTAAAGACTTTCAAATCACTTTTAGCACACATAGATGTACATCATTCCATTGTCATGTGATTCGGCTACCCAACAAGTGAACTCAAAATCTAGAAAATAGAATGAAGCCCTAAAAATCCTCTCTGATGAGAGTAATTGATGTGGATTTAGAAAGACACCCATGAATCACGCACGACTCCTGGGATATGGAATGATAAAGCAGTAGGCTCTTTTGTGGAGAGTGCTAAAAGAAACAAAACATGAACGCATCATTGCTTATGTAAGCATAGTTGCAGTGCAACTACCATCGACAAGTTTATGGCAAGCATGACTCTCTCTGTCTCTCTCTCTCTCTCTATTAGAGAGCTCCGTGTAGCCATTTTCTAAATATTCAATATGCCATGAGTTGCACAAATATTCATGAAGCCTTGCGATCCTTCTCTTCATGCGATTGCTCATCTCACTCTTTCCTCTATCTTTGTAGCATTTTTCTTGTTCTGTGGTTTATGAGATTCTATATAGTGTTCCATGCAGTAGATAGATATGTCTACTCTTCTTTTCTTCCTCAACTTGAAAGTTAAACAATATTGGTCTCCAATGATTGAGTACTCATAATGGGGAGCAACAATATTTGCAGGGATCATTATTGTGAACTACGAAAAGGGGGAATGATTCTCTACCATAAATTTCATATTAAGTTTGATGCCGTGATCATTTTTTTAAAAATATATAAATGATAGATATATAAGGATTCTCATATTCATTATTTAAATGCTATATATGCTATGGTAGGTTTATGAATATTCTCAAAAAAAATCCTCATAATTGCTTGGGGGACCAAAACATTTTGGTCAAAGAATGACCCACCTTAGCATATCTCCTAGTCCTTCATTTTAAGGAAGAAAACAAACAATGATTTGGCACCGACCATCCAATCTATAAACAAAGTCGAATGGGGGAAGAACAAGGGGCAAACGATGGGCACATAAGAAGAGGGGAGACAAAAGGGTGTAAGGAGACTCTATTGAGGATCAAAGACGTGTAAGAAGATTCTATTGAGGTTGCTAGAAAGGAGGAGACACGTGCAAACAATCATGTCCCGTGAATATGATGTTTTAATGTTGTATGGTCTAGCCTCTTTTTTTTTTAAGAAGAAAATGTGAACAATTTGAGCATCATTTTAAAGACCAGATTATTATGACACACTCTACATGGCCCCTATGAACAATTTGAGCATCATTTTCTTTATTCAAGCTAGGTAGAGGCTCATAGTGTTTCCAAGTCACTACTTTATTCTATTCAAGTTTTGCCATCCAAGCACTAGCTTTCCAAGCCTAGGGCTTTTTCCCCATCACAATGCTGTTAAATTTTGAGGAAAACAACAAATAAATATATTCCAATGATAAAGAAGGTTAGGAGAACAATGCATAATAATAGTTTTAAATGTAGAATGTGCAGAGATAAATAGTCCACTATGGTTAGTAGTGTATATACAGGTATGGGGGGAGTGCAAAATGTGGAAGTGGGCATTCAAATCTTGGAACTTCTCACATGGTAAATCCTTTGAGACAATGTCTAAAATTTGCTTGATAGTTCCAATTTCCTCTAATTATTAGTAAGAATGATTTGCTCCATAATCGCCAATTTGCTCTAACTATTAGTAAGAAAGATGGTGGTATCATTCAACATACAAATCAACCATATGGCAGTTGAACAATACATCCCTCCTTATCTAGGCCTTTTTTGTGTGATCTTTGAGTCTCCTTTTCTTTTTCTGGTGTTATTTGAGTCTCATAGGGTTTTAAATACTACCAAGGTCTTGACTTCTATAGCCAGATCCTCTTAGCTTCTATAGGTCCAAAAGTCTTTGTTGATAGATATGTTAAGATATAGAGACGTTCCTAATCACATTCTATTCTAGTCATTTGTTCAAAGTGACATATGATAGATTCTCCCTAAGGACTAAAGGGCATTGGAAAATGATTTAAATAAGATTTCTCCTCATTTAATTTTGTTTTTGTAAATTTTTACACAATATCCTTGATCTATTGGGGCTTGTTTATCAATACATATATAGTTCTCGCATGATCCATCTATTGAATATGTGCAAATTTTACTCAATCTAGCTATAGGATGATGGAGTACATCCTAGAAATTTGGAACTTCATGGTCACTATAATAATCAAATTGGATTATGGTAAAAAAAAGTCTTGGTTATCCAAGTATATTCTTGATTGTGATGGATATGATTATCCAAAGGGATTCGGAGACATCTCAAGATTGTTGGCCATGATGGGTTCTCCTTCTAATTCCAAATCACTCTACTAAGGTTTTCTTTTCAAAAAGAAACTTTAGAATATACTAACGAAAGAGAACATACATGAGAGGGGGAGAAACAAAATAGGATCGAAGGCCACTCATCCCCTTCAAGAGGGTGTTATATATACTCAATACTCCACCCTCATGTGACCACAAATGATCCATGGTACTCTAAGTTGTACGACCCTATTATGAGGAGAAGCCATTATGAGAGTCTCGACATTTGTGATGAGGTCTACATGAGACCAACAAAAGTTCTAGATGATTTATGTGAGTCTAGTCAGAAGGTTAGCCAAGGCATATACTTAAGCTATATTGGAATTCCGGAGGTATGATAGTTTGGTGGTCAACCGATATGGAATTACATTGACTTGTCTAAGATTCAGGAGGTATCAGTGTGGTAGTCAACCAATCCAAAATCATGGTGATGTGTCTCGAATCCCATAGGAAGTTCAGAGGTATGATAGCTCAATAGTCAACCTATTCAGAACTACAATGACCAGTTCTATGGTCAACCTATCCGGGACTACAATGACGAGTTTGATAGACTAGAATCGTTCGGTGGCTAGTCCAGAAGGTGTCCAGTCCGGACTTACAAGGGTTTTTCTAGAACTATGGAGGTCTACTCTGGTGGGCATCCCAGTTCAATGGGTGTTTAGTGTGGTGGTTTACTCATTCAGGTAATTACGGATGTTTCGAAATTATAGATGATCCTGATGGTTACACTTAAATCATAGCATTAGGTGGTCCCAAAAATCATGCCTAAATTAGTGGATTAGGTAGGCCTAGTTATTGAGGAAAATCATGGTTATGCACACTATAAAAGCCCTTCATCTAGAGTCTTTCTTGATGCCTATTGAAGCTCCATAGTGGGAGCGCATAGGTGGACAATATCATTGTTGTATATACATTGTTGCTGAAAATTAGAGAATTTTGATGTCTCTGCCTCTCTATCTGTGTACATCTATCTGCATGCTTTGTCTCTCGTTACTCTACCTGACGATCTATTTCTGCTGCTTTATTCCTCTTGATCATTATTTTCTAACATGGTATCAGAGCTTAAAAGGTTTCGAGTATTGTAGAAGCAAAACAAAGGAGCCCCAGGAGTCTTTGAATGACTTAAAGAGAGAAGATGTCTTTGAACGACTTAAAGAGAGAAGATGTCAAGGGGTGTGTACTCATCTACTATTGGGAATCAAGGTGATTCATTAACAGGAGTATGCAGGACACAACACGGAGCAGTAATGATGTCAGTCATGCAAACATTGCAAACACAACCACCAACCTTTACTGAAGGTAAACTCGATGGTAATAATTACACCTTGTGGAAATTTAATATTACTTCTATCCGTGACTCTTATGAGTTTCTCGAGACTATACTTGGGACTGATTGTGAGTTCTTGTACTCTTGTTACAAGTACTTCTGATAGTGTTGTGACTCTTATTCAGCACACTAAAAAGGTGTGTGAGGCCTGAAACATATTGAGAAATCAATATGAAACTCAGAATCAGAAATGGATTCAAAATTTGTAGAATCAGCTAGTAGTAGAGAGATTTCCTGAAGGGGAGATTGTTGAAGTGTTCATCACTTGCATAAAGAATCTACGGGATCAAATGGTGGGAGCAGGTGTACCAAAGTCAAGTGAGGAGGTAGCTTGGCATTGTCTCCAAATTTTTCCACCGAAGTTTGATGGTCTAGTAAGTACCCTTAATACCCAGATCAGACCGCAACCACTAACCTTTGAAGAATTCAGTGGCTTACTCATGGAGGAGGAGTTGCAACTCAAGGCAAAGAATGACAACAGTAAAGGAGAAGTTGCATTCATGGTAAATGCCAAAGGTACCAAATCTGATTCTTCAAAAGATGGGGACAAAAAGAAGAAGGACAAGAAGAAGTTCAAGGGCGAGTGCTTCCACTGTAAGAAGAAAGGCCACAAAATTCAAGACTATCGCATTAAGAAGATAGAGGAGAAAAATGGCTCTTCAAAAAGTGGTAAGGGCAAGGAGGTGGCTAACACTACGGAAACTAAGCTTGAGTTGTTTGTTACGATAGAGGAAATGTGTTCCTCAACTCAAGATTAGCTATAGATGACTCATGGGTATTGGACAGTGGTGCCTCTCATCACATGACAAGCAGAAAAGACCTTTATAGTTCCCTATAGCCTCTAGAGGAACCCATCATGGTAAAGGTAGGTAACAATGCTAGATGTCCTGCTAAGGACAAAGGTACAATGTCTTTCATTAACCGTAATGAGGAAATTAGAAAGCTTTCAGATGTTTTTTATGTTCCACAAATAAAAAGAAATGTAATTATGGTACCTTCTATAACTAATCAAGGTCATCCAGTGTCTTTCAGCAAGATAGGAGCTGAGATTTTGGACTGGAACAACAATGTTGTCCGGATCGGAATAAGAAGGAACAACTTATACGAGTTGTCTTCTCTTATAGCAAAATAAATGTGGGCACAAGTAAACTTTGGCATGAGAGACTTGGCCACATAGGGTACCCAATACTGAAAGAGATGCACCAAAAAGGTATGGTAGCTCACGGGAAGGCAATTGTGTTGTACTAGATGACCTTATAATCACTAAAAATGGTGATCCACTTCTCAAACAAACTAAAGATGCCTTGAGTTCAGAATTTGAAATGATGGATTTGGGACTAATGCATTATTGCTTAGGTCTTGAAGTCCGGCAAGAACCAAGGAGGATATTTATCTCGCAACAGAAATATGCGAGGCAGGTGTTGAAGGCATTTGACATGGAGGATTGCAAAGAAATCTCTACACTGATGGAAGTCAACACAAAATTATCTATTGAATATTCCACCTCTGGAGGATATTGGAAGATACAGGAGATTAGTCGAAATTCTCATTTACTTGTGTAATAGCAGACTGTATATCTCTTATGCTATTGGCATAGTAATCAAGTTCTCTAATAAGCCATACTTGCTCATTGGTTGGCATGCACACAGATACTCAAGTACGTCAAAGGAACCATTGAGTATGGTATTCTTTATGGTGATCATCTCTGAGCGGATATTATGACTTAGATTGGGTAGGGGATATTGATTCCAAAAAACTAGTTTCTGGATATTGCTTCTCTTTAGGTTCCAAGATTGTTTCTTGGATCAATAAGAAGCAACCAACCGTAACACTATCTTCCACTGAAGCTTGGTACAAAGCGACATGTTTTGCTGCATGTGAAGCAATATGCTTGAGAAGGGTCCTATGGCACATATGAATTCAAGGACAGGAGGCTACAAGGTTGAGATGCGACAACCAGAGTCGCATAGCCATCCCAAGAATCCTATTTGTCATGCATGTACTAAGCACATAGAAATAGAGTATCACTATGTGCAAGAGTGGACATTAGGACGAAATTTTGGAGCTGAGTTATTGTCGAATAGATGAAAATGGAGCAGACACTTTCACCAAGGCTTTGGGGAGAGAGAAATTGTATGGACATCTTCTAAAGCTTGGCATTGGACCAAGAAGGTAGTTCACTTCAGGTGGACATTGAGGGGGGTTGTTATATATACTCAATACTCCACCTGCATGTGACTACAAATGTTCCATGGTGCTCTAAGTTGTACAACCCCCAATTATGAGGAGAAGCCATTATGAGAGCCTAGAAATTTGTGATGAGTTCTACACGAGACAAGCAAAAGTTCTAGATGATCTACGTGAGTCTAGTCAGAAGGCTAGTGAGAGCATAAACTTTAGTCACACCGGAATTCTGGAGGTATGACAATTCAATAGTCAACCAATCCGGAATTACAGTGACTTGTCTAGGATTTTGGAGGTATGATAGTGTGGTAGTCAACCAATCTAGAATCATGGTGATGTGTCTCGAATTTCAGAGGAAATTTGGAGGTATCACAGCTCAGTAATCAACCTGTCTAGACACGTCTTCCCCACATTTCTCCTCCTTTTGATGATGAAGACAAATCAATCACTCTCCCTTTTCACCATTTCTACAAATGCCCAAGAATCACCTTTCCTCATCATTCAAGGCATGAAGGATCTTTTGCCCCACTAGTCAACACCACAGTCATGATTTCTTCACCCTCCCCATCCTATTACTCACCAATGGCCTCAACTGCCTCTTCTCCATTGGTGCCTACATTTCTCCCTACTGAATCTGACACCTTTGTTGCTCATCTTCTTCCTTTCTCTCATCCTGTACCTGATTCTTGTTGATATATTTAGGTAGTGATGTGTGTGAACACACTAGGACTGTCGGGGCACTTTTTTCCCTCTTTAGGAGGTTTTTTTCCCCCGGCTTGTATATACGCCTATTGCCCTAATGGGCTTCTTATCTTTGTACATTCTCTAGTAATACATTCAGTATTGTGTGTTGTGCTCCAAGCTTCTTCTTCTTCCTTGTGTTGTTCGCATGCTTCCCCAGACGTCTAACTCCAACAATTGGTATCAAAGCAGGTCACTGCTTCATCTAGGCGTCGTCGACACCTCTCCGGTTGCACGATCTGAGCTTGCTTCGGCCTCCGAACGCACTATCATAGCGCTTGTGCAGGCTATTTCGTCTTTTTGTGCTGAAGGTATATACTAGTTTCGGTTCGCTAGTATAAGCATCTCAAAGTTTGCTACAGGTTTAGCAAAATTTGTCTGGGCAGTTCTGTTCAACTTTTTGAGATACAGTCAATTTTCTGCATCAAGGTATTTTAGTCACCGACCATGGGTGAAAGCAATGGTGTATTTCGTATATTGGCTATTGAGGATAAGTTGGATGCTACCAACTACCCATTGTGGGCTTATATGATGCGACATGTACTGGTTGCAAAAGGACTGTGGAACATTGTGCACGGTGTTGAAAAACATCCTATCGCACTTGCAACTATTACAACTACAGGTACTGAAGCTGATGTAGAAGGTGTCGAAAATGATGATATTTTGCATATTCCTGTTCATGTTGCGGTTTTTGTTGCACCTACTATAGACCAAATTTGTTGGGATGGCAGAGATGCCCAGGCACATGCATTCATAGCTTTGTCTATCAAACATGCCATTATTCCTCACATATGCTCTTGCATAATAGCTAAGGATGCTTGGGATACACTTACCACATTGTACCAAGCTAGGAATGAGGCTCTTGTTGCTTCCCTCCAAAAACAGTGGGAGAGTGAGCACATGAATGAAGGTGATTCTATGGACAATTTTCTAACAAAGATCAAAGACTTGAAGGAACAATTGATTTCTGTTGATGAGGTTATACCAGATAGCTCACTTGTGCAGACCGTTCTGAATGGTCTTCTTGATTCATATCAGAGTTTTGCTTCTACTCTTCAGTTGATGATGAAAGGCAATCTGAATGCCTTGTCATTTGAGGAGTTAGTCTCTGTTCTATTGCAGGAAGATCAATCCAGGCAGAACAGGTCCATTATGCGAGTTGCAGATCAAGAATTCCTGGCTAGTCAGAAGGGCAAAGGAAAATGGAGCTCTTCAATTAGTAAGCAGAAATCTCCTAATTCTGCACAATCGAAGAGGGAAGACAAAGATGAAAAAAAATCAGAAAAGCAGAAGTTGTTCTACAAGTACTGTAAAGGAAATGATCATATCATAAAGAACTCTCCAAAATTGGCTGCTAAAGAGGCAAAGAAGAAAGAGGCTAGAATGGTTACCTCTACACCAAAAATAGAGTTCGCTAATCTTCTGCAGGAACAAGAATGGGCATGTACTATTGTTTGCAGTTTTGACCCATCTTCTCATGAGTAGTGCATGTTTGCAGTAGACTCAAATGTTTGGTACTTTGACAGTGGGGCGCAAACATATTACCTCGCAGTGCAGTTTCTTCTCTTTACTTGAGCCTGCTCCTATAGGGAATACTGTTACATGCGCCAACAACTCCTCTTATCCTGTTATGGGAGTTGGTAAGATCATTTTGACTACTACTGATGGTAGTTCTTTCACTTTGTCAGATGCTTTATTTGTGCCAGGGATCAAGAAGAACCTGTTATCAGTTTTTGCATTAGCCAAGATTGGCTTGGTTGTGAAATTTGTTGATGACAGGTGTACAGTTCATGATCTGTCAAATGACGATGTAATTATTGCTTCTGTCATTTTATGTCGTGGGCTGTATAAGCTCATAGACTATGAAAGATCTGTGAATGATTCCGCATGTGCAGTACATGATTCTCAAGCTAAGTCAAATGCAAAGTTTTTGCATGCACGCTTTGGTCATCTGAATTTTGCTAGTTTGCTATGCCTGTAGAAATCTGAAATGGTGTCCTCTTTGCCCAAACTTGAGGCACGTGGAAAACATGTTTGTGAAGGCTGTATTTTGGGTAAAATGCAATATTCCTCATTTCCAAAAGACGGTTCAGTTCGGGCTACTCAAAAATTGCAGCTTGTACATAGTGATGTCTGTGGTCCTATGTTGACACCTTCTTTTGGAAATTATCTTTACTTCTTAACTTTCATTGATGATGTTTCCAGGCATGCATGGGTATATCCATTGAAGGCAAAGTCCGAAGTGTTCATGTGCTTCAAACAGTTTTTGGTTTTGGCTGAAAATCTGTCAGCTTGTAAAATGGGCACCCTCGGTTCTGATCGGGGGGGGGATATATGTCTTCTGATTTTAATGCATTTCTAGCTGAACGTGGGATAAAACACCCATGTACAGTGCCATATACAACTCAATAGAATGGAGTTGCTGAACGAAAGAACCGGTCACTCATGGAGATGGCGAGGTGTATGGTCAAGAGTCAAGCTTTACCACATAGTTTCTGGCTTGAGGCTATCATGTGTGTAGCATATGTACTTAATAGGTGTCCCACTTAAGCACTGCAGTCTATCACTCCATATGAGGCTTGGCATGATCGCAAGCCATCTGTTGCTCATTTGGGTGTTTTTGGTTGTCTGGTATATGCATTAGTGCTTGAACAACATCACAGAAAATTAGATGATAAAGTAGTAAAATGTATTTTTGTTGGGTACAGTTTTGAAAATAAAGGCTATCGTTTGTATCATCCACAGACTGAACGCATTTTGGTTAGCTGTGATGTTGTTTTTGTGGAAGATAGTATTCAGCCATTGGTTTCATGTACTAAGGAGACATCTGTTAGCTCCAAAGACATGTATGATACTTTGTTGCCTCTTTTTACAGGTGGACAGTCTAGTGCTAGTCCTAATGAGGTAACTTCTCAACCTTTGCAGGTTTTAGGTGATGATGCAGATCATTCCATTTCTGATGCAGATTTACATGATGCGCTTGTTGATGAGAGAGCTGATATTGAGCAGGTAAAAACTATGCCAAAATCGTTGGTGTAGACTTTGCGTGACAACAAATTAGATGCACCTCTCTCATATTGTACTCGTTCAGGCTCTCATAGTGCCTCCTTTGCATCACATTGCTATGCTATGGCTACATCTAGTCTCTGTGATGAGAATGAGCCTGTTTCGTTTGATGAAGCACAAAATTCAAAAAATTGGATGGCTCCTACGCAATATGAATATGATGCTATAATGAAGAATGGTACTTGGTCTTTGTGTGACTTTCCTCCTGGCAAGAAGGCCATTGGAACTAAGTGGGTTTACAAGCTAAAGCGTAAGCCTGATGGAGCAGTTGACAGGTATAAGGCTTGCATTTTTATTGCAAGAGGATCTTAAGGAGCATTTGGTTGCTTCATCCTCAAAAGTTTTTTTTTTTTGCCACCGACACAATCCAAAAGACATAAAAAAATGTCGTGATGATGGATGAGCCAACCACGTTTGTTGCTCGTCAAGTTGTACAAAAGAAATTACAAAAGAGTTTTGTAGAAGCAAAAGCTGGCTCCATACAATCTCAGTTATCCCATTTTGATGAACTAGAAGGTGGTGATATTGTTCCAATCCCAAATTAGTAGTTTGTATTTATGATTATTTATGGTTCATGTCCTTCGTGCATGCTAGTGTTAGGCTATCATATGCCAAAAATGCAATTATTACCAAAATGTATTACCAAAAGAATGTAGGGATGCCACCCCTTCAAAGAAACTTTTTAATAGAATCGAATTGATGATGAACCACAATAATGAGGTGTGAATCTACTGGGTGGTGCTTTGTGCACAAGAGTCTTGTTCTACATAATTAACTGTGTATTTTTTGAATTCATTGTTTGTTTGTTGGTGTGCCATAATGGAAGTGAATGGTGGAATGGTTAATGCAGAAGTATAATTATTGGAGTGTTAAAATTTTAAATGTTATGTGATTTATGGTGTTATCGGATTCTTGTGAAGTTACTATTAAGAAACACTATTATGGTGATTTTCTAAGAATACAGTTATGAGAATATAGGTTTGAGAATATAGTTCTGACAATATAGTTATGGCCATGTTAGATATAGTAAGATATATATCTTTTCAGTGTGATAAGTAGACAATACTAAGACAATGAGTATGATATAGATAGGAAAATTTAAGGGCCTTGTAACTCAGAATACCCTCCACCCAAGAACCCTAGTTGACATCCGATCTGCAGTGTAAAGAATTAAATGTTGTGAACTGAAGATTACGGAGTACATAATTGAGTGCATATACTGATAGAGGCTTACAAATAGCATGTATTAAATCAAGCATCTCATGCTTGATATGAGTGGAATCAAGAAGCATGGAAGGTAATGTATTGGCTGTCTGTTAGCATACAGGATAGCATGATTGGGCATATGTAGGATGCCAAAACTTTGAAAGGCTTGGAAAAGTTTGGTCACGGTGTATGAGACCAATACAAAGGCATGAAAGTTGCAACTCAAGAACGAGTTGCATATACTAGAGAAAAAGAGGATGTCGATAAGTGACTACACCTTGAAAATCAAAAGCATATGTGAGTCGTTTGCATCTACTAGCGTCAATGTAGATGATGATGATGATGATAAGGTGGAAGTGTGCCTTCGTGGTTTGGGAATTGCATATAAGTAGTTCAAAACTTCTATTTAGACCAAGGAAAATATTTCAAATTTTGCTAATCCGGTGTCCATATTGATAATTGAAGAAAAGAATCTTGGTGAGGACTCAAGCTCCCAAGGAAAAACTAGTTCTAAGTAGGTATTCTACTATGGCAGAGGAAGAGTTAGATGTAGAGGCTTCATAAGTGGAAGAGGAAATAATAACCAAGACCAAGGTCAAGAACATAATCATCCAGGAGGTAGAGAACAATTTTAAGGCAGGAGAAGCAAAAGAGTCCACATAAATTTCCAAAGAAATGATGCAAATAATGACAGTAAAGGATGTTGGAATTGTGGTAAACTTGGTCACTTTGAACGTGATTGTAGGTTGAAGAATCAAATAACAGAAGGCAACAAAATAACTATGCATCAACGATTCAGAGAAGCTTTTCATGGTCCAACATCACATGATGAATACAATGTGTACTGATGTTTCAAAATCAAATTCTAATGGTTGGTATGTTGATTCAGGTGCTTCAAATCACATGATCAGTCATGCAAAATGGTTTAGTAGTTTGCAAAAATGGTTAGTTCTTGGATTTTTTGAAATAGGAGATGATACATGACATCCTATCAAGCATACAAGAAACATAGCACTATCCATGGAGGATGAGAAGTTAAAATATCTTGTAGATGCACTTGATGTTCCAAATATAACAAAGAATCTAGTTTTTGTTGGACAAATGGTTGACCAGGGATCACAAGTCAAGTTCAATGCTGATGGTTTATATGTAGAAGAGGAGAAATAGAATGGGAGATTAATCACCAAAGCAAACAAAGTGTGTAGGATGTTAACCTTAAATGCAAAATTTCCTAAAATGAATGCATTTTTGTTTGCAAAAGGTGCAGGTGTTATTGCTAACATAGAGATTTGGTATTAGCAAATTGGACATGCAAATTTGTAGAGGCCGAAATTGATGCAATCAAAGAAGCTTGTCAATGGATTACCAGATTTCAAGGGTGAAGAGATGCAAAAGGTATGTGAGGCATGTCAACTTGATAAACAAGGAGCAGAGAAGCTAAAGAAGTTTTGAAAGATGCTTGGATTAGGGGACATGATGCTGAGCTTGAGGGGGAATGTTGAGATATCAAGCTCAACATGTGATGATTGCAGATTAAACGTATCACTTTTTCATTTCTCTAACATGTATAGTGGTCACATCGATATATATAAGGGATACTTTAGTGAGCTTTACTAGATTTAACTATAGAAAGTGATGGCACATTTGTTTTCTTGCTAGCTCACTCATTCGTGGACATCATGATTTTCCTTATGTACTGCTCTTTATATATTGCACTAGTTATATCCTTGTTCACTACATCATTTCTAGAAGGGATATGTTAGTATATTTTGTTATTAATGTATATGAGCAAGCTCAAGATTGTAGGGATACTTATTTCCCTTTTTAAGAGGTTTTTTGCCAGATTGTATACACATTCATAATTATGATGGGCTAGTTATCTTTATACATTCCATGTTTAGAAATACTTTTTGAGTTGTGCGTCTAAGCTTCTTCTTCTTCCTCATGTTGTTTTTGTGCCTTCTTGCTCCTCAAATTGCAAAAGAGAAGGATTGATAAGTTTAATGGCATCACAATAGGCTCAATAATGAGCAAAAATATGTCATTTTCACTCATTATTCTTTAGTATGTTCATTTGTGATAGAATAGAAACATAGTTCTACTTAAGGGACTAAAATGATATGAAACATTATTACTTTGTGGATGCTTTCCCTTCTAGATAGCCTACAAGGAAATGATATTCTTGGATTGATTGAGGTAACCCTAACTCTAGAATGCCTATAATTTACCCAACATCAACTGCCTCCACCTATCCACATCCACACTGGAAGATCATGGTTGGGAAGACACCATGTAATACTTACCCAATATAAAGTATGACATCATTTCTTCTATTATAACTTGGCCTAAACTTTTGCGTGTGAGAGCTATGAGGAAACTCAATTGTGGATTAGAGGAAGCACCTTTGGTCTCTAACCGCCAAGGATACTCCATGTGGAGTTAAGGTGGCTATTGTTACCCAATTTCGATCAACCCTCACATGGATGCAATAGAGCACGAGAGAATGCCACTCAACACATGCCATTTCACTTTAACCAGCACCATCCAACATAAACTATTTCACATAATTCTTAGACACACATTTCACATAATGTGAAATACACACACATTTCTCCATAGTGATGATGAGACTCTAATATGTCATTGTATGCCAATGCTCCTTTATTGGTCCTCCCAATTGGATATTCAGAGTGTGCTTGCCATGCGTCATTGTATGTGAATGTTCTCTTATTGCTTCTTCTCCAAGTGGTACTCTTTATGTGCTTACATGTTATTAGATTCGTCACATAAGGTAGGCGAAAGTCTAAAAATATATCAAATATTCCTACTACACGACCATTCTGAACGAGGCAAAACCATCTATGCTATACAAAAGACCACTACACGGCCATTGTGAAGGTCATTGACCAATATGGAGCCAACGACATTACCGTGTCACATCAACCATTTTAAAGTATTCAATTTTTGGATTCTTTGTTCCTTGCACTTTCCAAATTCAAAAACATTTTTTTTTATATTAAAAAAAGGAGAGTTCCAACCATATATGTGAAGAGAATGATGATGAAACTCTTGTGCTCCATTTGAAAAACACTTTCACATACGAATTGTTGAGGCACTCCCCCTCACCCTTGCAACGTGAATCAAACCTCATATTTTCTAGGTTTATTCAATGCTTGAAAGAGTTTGTGCTGTCTTGATGGTGTGAACCCTCCCTTAGAGCATGTGTATGGGTGGTCCATTATCCACTCCTAACACTCGTTGGCGTAAAAACTCTTTTCTCATGCAAACAAAAAAATAACTGCATTTCTGTTGTGGCCACATATGCACATGTCAACAATTGCAATTTGTCCGAAGTCCAGAGATCATGGTTTTTTTTTTTAGCTTTTATGAGGAATGGAGCTGTAACGTTAACATTGGAATTCAAATGTAGATTCCTTTGTCTTCTCTCATATCCAAATGCAGCTGCGACAACCAACTCATGTCGGCCCTTATTTCAGTCGCCACACACGGCAGAATCGCGGTATCCTCTACCTAATCTGCAAATCGAACCATGCTGGATGTTTCCCTGCGGAAGTTATGGCTTCCAAGGCCGATAGATCGACCGACGCTCCTACAAGCACCTTTCTGCTGGTTGAATGAATGCGTTCTCCGGCTATGACGGCGACGATTTCTTTTGGCGTCGTTTGTTGTCAGCTCCCCACCGCTTAAGCTCCCGAAATCTCAACAACTACCGTGCGCAGCTCTAATTTCAAATTTTTGCAAGAATTCGGACGCATCTGAGCGCATTTCCGATTCTTCCTCAGAACGATCATCATTTCCTGCATCAGATTCGTGCAGAGTCAGTTTTTTTTTGCTCTAATGGCAACCTTAACTCCAGGAATACTTCCGAAACTCCTTGAAAACATAGACTCAGAAGAAGAGGTTATCGGAGCCCATCGTTTTGCGGTCTTGCAAGTTGTCGGGATAGTACCTGCAATCGCTGAATCAGACCATCTCTGTCCACGCAATGGGTTTTATCTCAAAGTTTCTGACTCTTCGACTTGTGCATACATGTCGCTTGCTAAGGAGCATGATGATCTCATTCTCTGCAACAAGCTTCAGCTGGGTCAGTTTATCCAGGTCGAAAAGCTAGAGTCTGCATCACCTGTTCCAATCCTTGCAGCTCTCCGCCCTCTTGCTGGAAAGCACCCTTTTATCGGTAATCCTGAAGAGATCACTCTCTCCGAATCAGCTAATTTTCTGCAGTATCCTATTGCAGGTCATCAGTTAGGATTGCCTCCAGACCCTGTCATATCTGAAAGAAGATGCTCCCTTGATGTAGATAGCAGAATAGCTCAGGTGGAGAAGCCTTCAGAGAGGGCAGTCTCTTGGAAATGCCCTGAATTTTCAGTGTCAAAGGTGTATCCTAGTCCCATTGGCAAGTTAGTTAGGGGAAGGAGATCTGTTGAAAGATCTTCATGGTCCACAATTGTCCCTTCGTTTCCTGATAAAGTAGACCGGAAGGAGGATCCGCAACAAATGTGCGGAGGTAGGACTAAAGCGCTCCCTCAATTTTCACCTGTACCACAATCCAGATCTGTTTCGGCTTCTCCAGCACGAGACTACTCTGTACGGAGCTCACTTTTCGTAGAGAAGGGTCGCCTAACTACATGCGATTCTGCACCTTCCTCGGCAAAGACAAGTCCAGATGTGAGGCGATCATTCCAGAAAAGCAGTGGCACTACTGTCTCCGACACATCGACCAGATACAAGCAAGCCTCTCCAGTCGCGAAAAAACCAGCAGCAAACGCTACCAAGAGTAGTCAAAGGACTAATGTAGATCAACCCAGAAGTTTGGATAATTCTTCCAGGAAGGTCACGCAGAAGGGAAGTGGAACGGAGCTAATCTCAAATGCGAAGCTCGCAAAAAGTGCCAAAGTATCCGATGAAGAGCGAAAATCTAAGAAGATCAAGGATGAAAATGAAAATAAGAATAAGCCTCTGCTGGTAAGTACCATTTTGTAGGATTTATACTAAAGTTACCTATCCGTAAGGCCTCCTACATGAATTTATCATATATGCTTTGAGTCTTATTATACGTTATATAATGAACCCTCACAAGAAATAAGTTTTGAGGAGTGCTTTCAGACTCAGCAATAATTGTAGTGTTATCTCTGGTGCAGAATGTTGATTATCGAATTGTTGACAATGTAACTGTAGTTGGAAAAGAGGACAGGGCAGATGATCATAAACAACAACTGTCGTCAAAATCTGGGACTATAATGGTACCCACACTAGAAACTCCAAAACATGAATCCAAAGGCTCCACTTCAAATACCCTTTCAGACTCCCTTGCATCAATTGGAGAGGTTTCACAAGTGAACTTGAGAGAAATTATTGTCTTCATACAATACTTGCATTTGCTAATTGGATCTGAGTTTTGAAATTTTCTTCTTTTTCAACAGAGACTCCTGCAAAGAAGATCTGTCGCTGCATACGTTGCATCTGAAGCCCTGCAGGAGGCGTTTGTATCTCAAAATGTTGTGAATTGTTTGAGGTATATCTTTGGCTATGCATGCTTGCTGGGATTTTCACTTTATTGTTTGGTCCAGTAGTTCTCCTCTACGCTGTCTGTTTTTTCTGAGCTTGCTGCTTCTTTCAGACTTCCATTCTTCTTCTATTCCAAAAAATAAGAAGGGGGAACATTGATTTATGAATCCTCTTTTCTTTCTTCCCTCATCAGGCATTTTGCAGAACTGTCCGTGGTTGCAAGGCCAGATATGCCAGGACCAGCTGTTCGAGAGTTCTTGAACTTTTATAAGGTTCTAATGGACACAGTCTCGGTTGTAAATGTCTTAGTTGAATCCCGGTTCAGTGTATCATTTCCAGCTTTAGGAAACGAGGACATGGTGCTCGAGTCTTCCAGGAAGGCTCGGATCATTCTCAATGAGAGGGGTGATTCTGCAGTTTCTTGGATAAATGCAGCTTTATCTAGTGGTTTATCGCATTATCCTGCTTCAAATGTAGGCCCCAAAGACGTTGGGTCTCCTTCTAAAGAAAGATTTGATGGGAAGTGCTGCAAAAACAAAATGGGATCCTTACACTGTCCAGCCTATGTTTTACCAAAATTCTCAGTTTTGCCTGCTGCGTCTACAAATAACAGTGATAAAATAGCATGTTTCACATCTCCCACTAAGAAGACTCCAGGCATTAAAAAGAAGATCAGTACCGTTAATACAGATTACCAAATGGGGCATGATCTTATCCAGATCCCATGTAATAAGGACTCATTGGTGCTTACACAAATGGGAGAAACATGTGACTTACAAGATTGGGCCAGAGGGAATGGATGTACAGAGACATTCAAGGTGGCAAGAGAGTTGCAGGAAAAGGCAGATACATGGTTTTTGATATTCCTGGACAGGGCTCTGGATTCAGGCTATCAGATTTCTATCAGGGATGCTGCTAGAAGGAAGTGGCACAATACTGGAGAGAATCAGCAGTCAGATGACAACATCCAGGTCTCTATGGTTCTTTCAGATTTGAAGAGTGTTAATGATTGGTTGGATCACATGATAGCCAGCAAAGAAAAGTCACTAAGCTCAGAGATTGAAGCTACAACTGCCAAGCTGAAGCAGAAATTGTATGACTTGCTCATCCAGTTGGTTCTCAAAAGTCCATCTCATGAGATATCCAATGAACTCTGCTCTTTGTAATGGGCACATCCCATAAAGGCTCTCATCTTCGAACATATCTCACATCTACTTGCAAGGCTCTAATAAAGTCAATATTCCGTCTTTTCGACTCTCAGATTCTGATATGGCTTTTGCAGACATTGAACCAGTGGGTCCTCTGATGACTTCAAATAGTCTTAAACTCTGCAGCAGTACCTTCAACTTTGACAACAATTTGGGAGGGTGCCCAATTGATGCCGCTAGGCATTGAATGTGCAGAGAAACTAGTTTATGCAGTTACTCTCCATCAGTGATGCCTGTATATATTGGTTTGGAAGCGAAACCTGCAAAAACTATTGAAATATCAACCTTCAAAGTGTCTCATCCCTGTGGCCAAGGATTGATCTGGGCCTGTGTTATTCTTTTTTTCCTAGTGTCTGGCCATTGTATTTGTGAGGAGACTCGAAGATTAACCTAGAATGTCTCCTCCATGTTGTACCATTTCCATCGATGTGGATTTTACTTGTATATTATTTGCCGATTGTCATTCCATGAATGAACTTGGTGATGTTTGTTCTTCAGTGTTCTTATTATACGAGTTATTAAAAACTAAATTATAGGTAGAGGAACACATCTAACTCGTTTAATCATTTCTATTCTTCAGAGCTCTTACACTATTAGGATTATTATATGCAGATTAAACAAAATAGAATTAAAGATAGAGCAACACATTTTACTCGTCAGATCTTGGAGAAGTGAAATGATGCATCCCCTTTTTTTTTGGAAGTTCGGCTATCAACCCACTCTTCCATTGCTTGAAAGATTGAAATGAACAGCTCAAACACCCTGGAGACTCCCCTTATCCCCCACTTTCCAGGGATTTAATGCAAGGCTGATCTCCGGATTTGAACCCTGGACTCACTTGCAGGCTCCACAGTTAAAAACATGCATCTGGTTTTTATTTTTCTTTGTGTGCTTGAGATTTGAGCTTTTGATTATGTACAAAATGATTCTGAGAAAAGATTCAGAGCTATGCTTTTTACCTTTGTCCAACTGCTAGAGTAACTGCATTGTGAGACATTGTATTGAGCTTTTTCTTTTTCATTCTCACAGGGACACTAGCAAACGTGTAGGGTTTTGGTAGATGTTTAATAATGAGAATGGCTCATGAAACCGCTCGAGGTGTAGGTCTGTAAGAAAACAACGAAATGGTGAGGCATGAGTTACATGGGTTGCCCTCCTTGTATTGGTTTCTCATACAAGGGCCTTTGGTTTTGGATACTTGGGGGGAGAAAAACTTGACATGTCAAGATGGTTCAGCTTAAGGAGCCTTGCTTAATGTAAGTGCATCTCACTTCTTTTTATCGACCAAAATGTGGGCTTTTGTCCAAGTCTTGCGAATCAGCCTTGAATAGGGGAACTTACAAGCTCAACACAAAGGAAACAAAAGCTTGAAATGAAGACTTACGTTTGTAGACTCCTTTCTTGGCAATAGTTTGGCAGCCAGCTTTCACAAGGTCGAATAGGCGATCTCACAAGCTCAACACAAAGGAAACAAAAGTTTGAAATTAACACTTACGTTTTTAGACTACTTTCTTGGCAATACTTTGGCAGCCAGCTTTCACATGTCCCTTCCGAAAATGTTTTGTCACATTTGGTATTAGATTTTAGGCTGATCATCAAACCATCATTTGCAATTACATTTCATTTTAGTTACGTATGTGTGTTGGTCTGTGGCCATTGACAATGGTAACCTGTTAAGTTTCGGTTGGCAAGTTACAACTCTGACAACCATTAATGTGAGGCCCATTGGTAATGCAAATCTTAATAACCATCTTATGCAAGGAGTCGCGCCACCAGTGGTCTCTTTATGCAAGGAGTCTGTGGCGGCAAAGCAAGAAGAACTGATGAAAACTTGTCTGATCGGTCAAATGTTTGGCCCTAGGTCCCCTCTGGAAACTGTGAGATCTTGGCTTCGTAAGGAGTGGTTCCCGCGCGGCCTAATTGTGTGCAAATGTCAATTCCTGCCGGCGAATCACCTGCTTCTAGTATTTGAGAATGAAGAGATGGCATTCCAAGCCCTGCAAGCCGGCTCCTGGCACGTGGGCTGGTCCACCCTTTGCCTTTTTAAATGGACCCCAGACTTTGTTCCGAACAGATCAAAACCTCTACGTTACCCGCTTTGGGTGGAGCTTCCCAATCTGCCTTGCTTTCTGTATGGATTTCTTCGTGAAATCGTTTCGCCGATCGGTCGCCCAATGGCCTCAAGAGAGGATGTTGGGAGGTTAATCTACGATGGTACTCAACATTCATTCAATGCAAGATGGCATCCACAGATCTGCGTTGAAACAGACCTGAACCAGGTCCTTCCCTCGAAAATCTCCATAAATTGTGGAGATGGCAAGACCTGGACACAAGAGGTTACTTACAAGAATTTGCCAAACGCGTGCTTCCGGTGCGGGCATCAAGGTCATAGGATCAAAGACTACCCCCTGAAGAAAAGTACCAATAAAAACAAGCTTAAACCAGATGGGACCCTTGATCCTTGCCCCCAAAATGACACTCGGGGTCATCCCCCTCCGATGGAGGAAGAAGAGGGAACTCGTGTTGCTGAGACGGATTCAGAAGGATTCATTGAAGTAAGACACAGGAGGAAAGTTAGCCCTCGAAGGCCAATAGCAAGGAACACTACGACAATTGCCCCTTCGAACAACATGTACTGTAACCTAGAAAAGGAGATTAATGAGGTCGACTTCCCAGGGGACAACCACTATGAAGAAGACGCTATTGATAATACCCTTGGGTGCTCTACCAGCAAAGAAGACAACCAAGAAGGTTACACCACGAGTAAAGAGGAAGGCTTCACTACTAGCAATGAAGACAACCCAGACAACGAAAGCTCCTTTCTTGGTCCTACCCTTCCGGTATGCTTTCCAAGATTACCGCAACAAAAGTCAAAGCTTAAAGGAAAACAACCTTCAAGCATGCCTTGGAAGAGCCCCCTCAAGAGTAGGATCCTAAGTCAAGAAGTTGGGAGGAGAAAAGAAGACCACAAGAAGAAAAAAGATCGGGTCCCTCCCCTCAAAGAGGGCAACCATCAATTATGAAATTCACATCACTAAACGTCAGGGGTCTGTCTGACCCGTCAAGAGCGGCGATTCTTGGCCAGTGGTTCAAAGACAAGTGCCTCAACCCTGACTTTATTTGCTTACAAGAGATTAAGATCGACGGAGAGGATCTCCAGAAACGGCTTAAATGCATTTCTCCAAACCACCTTTGGTTCTCCACTTCTCACCCTAGGGGGACGGGGGGTGCTGCTATCGGTATTAGTCACTCCTTGTCTGGCAATGCGACCTCCACTTTTGAAGGTCGGAATCATCGTTGGATTGCTGCCTCTATCGGGTTCCCTTTCCAGTTCGTTGTGGTCTCAATTTATGCCCCTAATGGAGAAGCAGATAGAATGGATACTTGGGCTTCCCTCGACTCCCTTTCACATAATGTCCTGATTTGTGGGGACTTCAACATGGTTGAGTTTCCTGAGGACCGATGGAATAACAAAGGAAAAATTATTGATGGTCAGGAGAAAGAGATATGGGATAAAATCAAGCTCCATCTGGACCTGGTCGAGGTGAAAGACATGAAGGGGTTCTCCTGGTCAAATCTCCAATCGGGGGACTCTTTGAGGAAAGCAAGACTTGATAGATGTTACATCGATCAGAACACCATCCTTCAGTGGGGTATTCCTTCGATTTCCCAACACATGGACCTGACTATCTCGGACCACTACCCGATTACTCTGACTTTCAAACCGATTCCAACGTTCCGGAAAGCCCCTTGGTTTCATGCTTGTCAGACCTCGTTTCCCCTCCCCTCTGTTCACCAAGAAATTTCTGAAGTGTGGGCGGAAGCCTTTGCCTACTATAATGAACCGGCTAAGTGTTGGAGAAGCGCGGTGGAAAGGACTCGAAAAATTTTGATCAGGACTCAAAAGGATATAAGAGATATCCGGAAAAAAAGAAGAGAAACGGTGTACCGGAGGCTCTTACGGCTTGAAGAAGAGGTGAACAAAGGTAAGTTACATTACCGACAAGGTCTTTTGAAAATCAGGGGAAGACTAAGATTAGAGGAGGAGGTTCAAAGGAAAAATCTTCAAATTTTCTTCAAAGATTGGTGGGCGGGGAAGGCCGACAAACCATCGAAAGAGATGTGTAACATCCTCAAAAGGAAACAAGCTAGGGAGTCCATCCCCCTATTGATCGATAACAATGGAATCGAATGTTGCAAGGAAGTTGAGAATACATCTATCATTGTCGAGCACTTTACCAATCTTCTCGGGGTCTCGACTCCTCCTTCCCCCCACAGGCGCGACTCCATGGCAACCATCTCAAGGGTTGGTCAATCTAGAATTCCACAGAACTTGATTGCTCTACTAGATGCTAACATTTTCGAGAATGAAATTATCGAGGTTATTTATGCCCTTCCTAATGGAAAAAGTCCGGGTCCGGGTGGCCTCATTAATGAGTTTTTCAAGTCCTTCAAACATGAGGTGGCCACCCCACTGCGTCTTGTGTGGCAAGAGGCTCTCTCCTTCGGTGCCCTCCCTGAGTGTCTTAATAATGGCATCATCAAGTTAATCCACAAAAGGGGAGATAAGAACAAAATTGAAAACTGGCGTCCGATTACCATGCTCCAAACAGCATACAAGATAACTGCAAAAGTTATCGCCAACAGAATCTCCTGTCATTTAAAGTCATGGTTGTGTGAGGATCAGAAAGGTTTTATCAAAGCTAGATCTATACTTGAAGCAATTGTCAATATTTGGGAAGGTCTTGCTTTTGCTGAGGAGTCTGCTCAAGATCTGGTATTCATTAAGATCGACTTCGACAAAGCGTATGACAGATTGGAGTGGGACTTTATTCTTCAATCATTGAAAGACCTTGGGTGCAGCCAAAAGTTCACGAAGATGGTTTCCACTCTTCTTGGAAATGCCTCAACTAGAATAAATATCAACGGTAAGCTCTCTGAGCCCATTCGTTTAAGAAGATCAATTAGGCAAGGCTGCCCTCTGGCTCCTTTACTCTTCGCAATCGCCTCGAATGGACTCAGTTGCCTATTAAAGCATCACATGGATGCTGGTAATCTCAAGGGTCTTTCCCTACCTCAGAACCACTGCCAAATGATTGCGAGACTCTTTGCTGATGACATGAATGCCTTTGTGCATAACGATATAAACAACATTGAGGTGTCTTGGTGGTGCCTCAACACCTTTTGTGTGGCGTCAGGTTCAAAAATCAACCATACTAAAATTGCTTTAGAGCAATCAACGGACCTACTCCCCAATTGTTGGTGGATCAGGGGTGTCAAATTATCCCTAGAGGTCAAGTCTTCTGTCTCCTTGGCATTCCGATGGGATTCGACATCTCAATGGACCAACGCTGGAACTGGGTGCTATCCAAGTTGGATAGCAAGCTAAATCATTGGAAAGGTATGCAAGTCAACTTGGCAGGGCGTGCTATGGTTGTTAACACATTTATGATGTCTACAATTATTTACTTTATCTCGTGTTGGAGACCTAAGGAGAAAGACTTGGCCAAAGTGGAAAGAATCTACAGAAACTTCCTTTGGACCGGGGACCCCAACAGGAGGGGGATTCCCAAAATCAAATGGGAAACTTGCATTAGCCCTAAAGACTCAGGGGGCTTGGGAATTTTAGATATCGTTGGGTTGGCTGACAAGCTAGCGGCGAAGTGGCTTATCAAGGCTTGGAGCAATAGGGAGTCCTCTTGGGCTAAATTGATCTTCAGAAACATGGAAGACCTTACCTTAGTTGGCCATCCTGGTTGGAAGGACATAGGGATTCTCACGCTTTTGTTCTCCCCCCACCCGGTGTCCCCTAAAGGCTCTAGCCTCGTGTGTTCTTTATGGAAGAACTGGAACAAGGCCAAACAGTTCATCAGAATCAGTGATGAGTGGAAGTGGGCGGCTGGGATAAGACAAAATGACTCTATCTGGTTCCCGATCCGCGGCATTAGGGGGGTGGAGTCTTGGAACCTCCAAACTGCAAAGCGATTATGGAACAAGGGGTTCAAACAGTGGAAACAACTCTGGAAACAAGAGACCAGCCAGTGGATTAGGTTCAAAGATTTGGATCCGAGACTTAGAGTTACCCTTGAGGAATGGACTCTTCTTCAAAGTAGGTGTTTAGCCTGGGACCGCTCAATTACCCGCCTTCTCTGTGGTCAAGATCTTCCTTGCCTGGAGGGCCTCAAATGGAGCAATGGTAAGAAGCTATCCAGAACCCCCAACTTCAAAGAGAACTCAGATGTTCACCACACTCTTAACAAGAGATGCTGCCTTTCTTGGACCAAACTATGGTGGGAACTAAAATTCATGTCTATTTGGCACCCCCTAATTGAGGTCAAAAAATCCGTTCTCATGTGGCAGATCTTACATAAAGGTATCTGGTCCAATGCAAGGGCTAACAAAATCTGTGGTGTGCCGCCATGGTGCAAGCGTTGTCATCGATGCATCAAAGATTTAGCTCACCTGTTCTTCGACTGCCCCAAGTCGCGTGTTATCTGGCGTCACGTGTCCCGAGTATTGAGACTCACGAACCAACTCAATTGGCAACAGGCGATGTTGGGTGAGGCGGTCGGCTGCTCATCGAGGCTATGGAATGCCATCAAGGGTGAGACTCTCTGGAAGATTTGGAGGGAGCGATGTGCTGTCAATTTTGGCCATAATCCTAAGGAATGGTCGATCGAGAAATCCTTGTTTCTTCTAGGTAAAAGAATCGGCCGAGATAAGAGATCTCCGCCGTTTAGACATCACTGTATTTATCTCCTTGAAAACAACAAGTTGAAACCCAAATGGGTCCCACATGAGGGTGATGATGAATTTATCCGCCTCATTTGTAATGCCCTCTAGGCTGCTATACTCATCCCCTGCGTTGTGGGATTTGGGGGGTCCCATGGGCGCTAGTCCCATCCACCTGTAACCTTTCTTCTTTATTTTAATTAAAGTCCGGGAGATTAGGCTAAGGCCGAACTTCCTTTTATTAAAAAAAAAAAAATCTTAATAACCATTAATGTGAGGCCCATTGGGAAACCTCCGTGGAGAGAGCTCAATCATCGGATCAATGCTTCCAAACACCTCGGTCGAGAAGTGGCTACCATCTAGACCAAAGGAAAATAAAAGATGAAGCTGATGTTGGAGTTTGAGGTATGTAGGAGCACACGAAGAGCACAAGGAAGAAGAAGAAGCTTGGAGCACAACACACAATACTGAATGTATCACCAAGAGAATATACAAAGATAAGTGACCCATTAGGGTTATAGGCATATAAACAAGCCGGAGGAAAAAAAACCCCTAAAGAGGGAAAAAAGTGCCCAGACGTCCTACTGTGTTCACACATCACCACCGAAATATATCAACAAATCCCCCTTGGGAGTGATGCGGTGAACAAGGAGCAGGAACTCATGTATAAGGAAGTGCCAAGCTATGTGGAATCAATCCACAAAAGGAAGTAAACCCAAAGCTTTGAGGAAAGCTTCAAAATTCTCCCTAGTAAAGGTCTGCAACATTCTCCTGTGTGGGCACATATGCCAAACTGATCTCTCCAATAAAAAACCTCTCCCTGACATAATGATAGTGCACCTCAATGTGCTTAGTGTGAGCATGGAACAGAGGGTTCCTCGCAACTGCCAATGTGCTTTGATTGTTAGTAAAGAGGGTGGTGGTAGAAGATTGACCAACATCCAAATCAGCCATAAGGTGTCTGAGCCACACACACTCACCAATCATTGTGAACACTGCCCTATACTCAGCCTCACAACTAGAAGTGGCCATAGTAGGTTGCTTGTTGCTCAACCAAGATATGCATGAGCTACCAAGCATGTTGTAAAAACTAGTGGTGGACACACGAGTGTCATAACAACTAGTCTAGTCAGAGTCAGAGAAAGCATGTAAATCTGGTGGTAGTGATCCCCCCCCTTGGGATAAAACAATCCAAATAGCCACTCAAGTAGCGAAAGATGCACTTAACTGCCTCGCAATGCTTGACACCTGGGCAATGAATAAACCCGCTCATCTGTGAGATAACAAAATGAATATCTAGTCAAGTAATACATGAGTAAATCAAGCATCCAATAGCCTGCCGATAGAGAAGGACATCAAATGCATCTCCAACATCATGCAGAATCAACCATAAACCTATTTCCATAGCAATTGCGATATGTTTGTGGTCTTCAAGGCCAAAATTCTACAATAATGTGTCAATATATTTTGTTTGACACAAAGCTAATCTACCATCAACTTGCATAAACTGAATGCCCAAATAATGATGCAAATGCCTCAAATTCGACATCTCAAATGAGGCATGCAAATCAGCCTTAAAATCAACAATATGCTTCTCATTAGGACTAGTGAGCAACATGTCATCAACATAGATAAAAATGATAAGAAGCAAATCATTTGTACGCTTAACATATAAAGTGCTCTCAGTTGGACTGTTCTCAAAACCATGTGCAATCAAGTAGGCATGTATCTTTTTATACCAAACATGTGGTGCTTGCTTCAAACCATATAAATTAAATGCCTTTGTCAACCTATACACTTTGTTTTTATGCCCTTTTTGTACAACCATGGGGTTGAAAAACATACACTTCTTCATGTAAATCACCATTCAGAAATGCAGTTTTAATGTCCAAATGATGTACATTCCAACTATGATGAGCTGCGAGTGCACAAATGCTAGCAATAGTAGTCATTCAGCATGTAGGAGCAAAGGTCTCATCAAAATCAATGCCTCTTTCTTGAGCATAACATTTTGCAACAAGCCTATTCTTATACCTGTCAACTGTTCCATCAGGCTTATGCTTCAGCTTGTATACCCATTTAGCGCCAACGACCTTCTTGCTAGGAGGCAAGTCACATAAAGACTAGGTACCATTTTTCATAATAGCATCATATTCTGATTGCATGGCAACCATCCAATTTTTTTGAATTTTGTGCTTCACCAAACGAAACATGATCATTCTCATTACAAAGACTAGAGGCAGCCATAACATAGCAATCTGATGCAAAAGAAGCACTATGAGAGCCTGAACAAGTATGATATGATAAAGGTGCATCTAATTTGCTATCTCACAAAGTTTGCACCAGCCATTTAAGCATAGTCTTTCCCTCCTCTATATTAGTTCTCTCATCAACAAGTGCATCATGTAAATCTGCATCAGGATTGGAATGATTTGCATCATCATGTGAAACCTGTAAAGGCTAAGAAATTGCTTCATTTGGACTAGCACTAAACTGTCTACCTGTGAAAAGAGGAAGCAAAGTGTCATACACATCTTTGGAGCTAACTAATGTCTCCTTAGTACATGAAAGTAATGGCTGAATTGCATCTTCCACAAAAACAACATCACGGCGAACCAAGATGCGGTTAGTCTATGGATGATACAGATGATAGCCTTTTCTTTCAAAACTGCACAAGATTAGCAGACTCTGTTTTGGGTGTAGAGGCTTTTGCAACAACCAGTCCAACCTTTTTCTTCTTTGCCTCTTTTGTAGCCAGTTTTGGAGAACTCTTTATGAAATGATCATTTCCTTTACAATGTTCGCAAAACAATTTTTGCTTTTCTGTTTTATTCTCGTCTTCGTCATCCTTCTTTGATTGTGTAGAATCAACCGATTTCTGCTTACTAGTAGATAAGCTCCATTTACATTTGCCCTTCTGAATAGCCAAGAAAGCTTGATCTTCAACATGCATAATGGATCTATTCTACCTAGTCTAACCTTCCACCAATAAAAAAGAGGCTAACTCCTCAAATGTTAAGGCATTTGGATTGCCTTTCATCATCAATCAAAGAGTAGAAGCAAAACTCTGATATGAATCTAGAAGATCATTTAGAGCAATCTGCACAAGTGAACTGTCTGCCAAGACTTCATCAACAAAAATTAACTACTCCTTCAAATCTTTGATCTTTTTCAAAAAACTCTCCATGGAATCTCCTTCATTCATGTGCTTATTGTCCAACTATTTTTCAGAGATAAGCAACACAAGCCTCATTCCTTGCCTGGTATAAAGTGATAAGTGTATCCCAAGCATCCTTTGCTATTTTGCAAGAGGGAATGTGAGGAATAATGGCACGTTTGACAGAAAAGGATCTGAATGCATGTGCTTGAGAATCTCTGCCATCCCAATGAAGTTTCTCTACAGTAGATGCAACAAGAACCGCACCACAAACAAGAACATGAAGAACATCATCTTCAACGCCATCCGCATCACCTTCAGTAATTGTACTTTTGAACACCCTGCACAATATTCCATAATCCTTTTGCTACCAATACATGATGCATCATATAAGCCCATAATGGGTAATTGGTACCATCCAACTTATCATCAACATCCAACATACAGAATACATCACCACTTTCAGCCATGGACACTCACTAAAATACCCTGATGCAAATGACTTTATCTCAAAAAGTTGAACATAACTACCTTGTTGAGTTAACCTAAACTTGCAGTAGACTTTAAGGAGCTTATACTAGGGAATCGAAACCTATACATATCTTTGGCACAAAAAGACAAATTTGCCTACACAAGCACTACAATAGTGCATTTGGAGTTGAAACAACCTCAAATTGTGATTTTGACACCATATTGTGAAGCGTTTTTGAACTATAATTGCCTTGAGCATGCTCACCAATTTTCTTGCGATTTTGAGACTATGATCGGAGGGGTGTCGAGGATGCCCTAGATGAAGCGGCAACTTGCTGTGATACCAATTGTTGGAGTTTGAGGTCTATGGGAGCACGCAAAACATCACAAGGAAGAAGAAGAAGAAGCTTGGAGCACAACATACAATAGTTCTTCATATATTTAGGTAGTGATGTGTGTGAACACAGTAGGACTGCCGGGGTACTTTTTTCCGGCTTGTATATACGCCTATTGCCCTATAGTTCTAATAATTTTTTTTTACATTCTAGTGGTAATACATTTAGTATTGTGTGTTGTGCTCCAAGATTCTTCTTCTTCTTTGTGCTGTTTGCATGCTTCCGTAGATGTCTAACTCCAACAATTGGTATCAAAGCAGGTCACCACTTCATCTAGGGCATTGTTGACACCTCTCTGGTTGCAGTCTTAGAATCGCATGAATTTTGGTGAGCATACCCAGGGTGTTTCAAAGATCAAAACAGCTTTGCTGTATGGTGCCGAAATCGCGATCTGAGCTTATTTTAACCTCCGAACACACTATCGCAATGCTTGTGTAGGCTGTTTCGTCTTTATGTGCCAAAGGTATATACCAGTTTCGGTTTGTCGGTATAAGTGTCTTGAAGTCTGCTACAGTTTAGCACAATTTGTTTCGGCAATTCTATTCAACTTTTTGAGATACAATCAATTTTCTACATTAAGGTATTTTAGTCATCGGCCATGGCTGAAAGTAGTGATGTATTCCGTATGTTGGCTATTGAGGATAAGTTAGATGGTACCAACTACCCGTTATGGGATTATATGATGTGACATGTATTGGTTGCAAAAGGACTGTGGAACATTGTGCAGGGTGTTGAAAAACGTCCTATCACACCTGTAATTGTTACAACTACAAGTAATGAAGCTGATGCAAAAGGTGTCGAAGATGGTGATATTTTGCAAATTCGTGTTCGTGATGCGGTTTTTGCTGCACCTACTGCAAAGAAAATTCGTTGGGTGGCACAGATGCCCAAGCACATGCATTGATAGCTTTCTCTATCAAACATGCCATTATTCCTCACATTTGCTCTTGCAGAACAGCTACGGATGCTTGGGATATACTTACCACATTATACCAGGCTAGGAATGAGGCTCATGTTGCTTACCTCCGAAAACACTTGGAGAGTGAGCACATGAATGAAGGTGATTCTATGGAATTTTTTTTGACAAAGATCAAGGATTTGAAGGAACAATGGATTTCTGTTGATGAAGTCCTTGATAGTTCAATTGTACAGACTGTTTTGAATGGTCTTCCTGACTCATATCAGAGTTTTGCTTCTACTCTTCATTTGATTAGGAAAGGCAATCCAAATGCCTTAACATTTGAAGAGTTAGTTTCTGTTCTGTTGCAGGAAGATCAGTCTAGGAAAAATAGGTCTATTATGCATGTTGCAGATCAAACTTTCCTGTCTAGTCAGAAGGGCAAAGGAAAATGGATCTCTTCAATTAGTAAGCAAAAATCTGCTAATTCTGCACAATCAAAGAAGGAAGACAAAGATGAGAAGAAATTAGAAAAGCAAAAATTGTTTTGCAAATATTGTAAAGCAAATGATCATGTCATTAAGAATTATCCAGAACTGGCTGCTAAAGAGGCAAAGAAGAAAGAGGCCGGAATGGTTGTTGGTGAGGCCTCTACACCAAAAACAGAGTTTGCTAATCTTGTGCAGGATGAAGAATGGGTGTTTGCTACTGTTTGAGGTTTTGACCTATCTTCTCATGAACAGTGCATGTTTGCAGTAGACTCAGATGTTTGGTACTTTGATAGTGGGGCGACCAAACATATTACCCCGCAGTACAATTTCTTCTCTTCATTGGATCCTGCCGCTACAAGGAATACTGTCACATGCGCCAATAACTCCTCTTATCCTATCATGGGAGTTTGTAAGATCATTTTGACTACTGCTGATTGTAGTTCTTTCACTTTGTCAATTGTTTTATTTGTGCCAGGGATCAAGAAGAATCTGTTATCAGTTTCGGCTTTAGCCAAGATTGGCTTGGTTGTGAAATTTGTTGATGACAGATGTACAATTCATGATATGTCAAATGGAGATGTGATTATTGCTTCTGGCATTTTATGTCGTGGGCTGTATGAGCTCATAGACTATGAAATATGTGTGAATGATTCGGCATATGTAGTGCATGATTCTCAGGCTACGTCAGATGCAAAGCTTTGGCATGCACGCTTTGGTTATATGAATTTTGCTAGTTTGCTACGCCTGCAGAAGTTTGAAATGGTGTCCTCTTTGCCCAAACTTGAGGCACCTAGAAAACATGTTTGTGAAGGCTGTATTTTGGGCAAAATGCAACGTTCCTCCTTTTCAAAAGATGGTTCAATTTGGGCTACTCAGAAATTGAAGCTTGTACATAGTGATGTTTGTGATCCTATGCAGACACCTTCTTTTGGAAACTATCTTTACTTCGTGACTTTGATTGATGATTTTTCCAAGCATCCATGGGTATATCCACTCAAAGAAAAGTTCGAAGTGTTTATGTGCTTCAAATAGTTTTTGGTTCCGGCTGAAAATATGTCAGCATGTAAAATGGGCACTCGTCGTTTTGATCAAGGGGGGAAATATATGTCTTCTGACTTTAATGCATTTCTAGCTGAACTTGGGATAAAACATCAGTGTACAGTGCCATATACACCTCAACAGAATGGAGTTGCTGAACAGAAGAATAGGTCACTCATGGAGATGGTGAGGTGTATGGTCAAGAGTTAGGCTTTACCACATGCACAGGAAAGAGGCATTGATTTTGATGAAATCTTTGCATCTACTTGCCGAATGACTACTGTTCGTAGCATCTGTGCACTTGCAGCTCATCATGGTTGGAATGTACATCAATTGGACATTAAAACAACATTTCTGAATGGGGACTTGCATGAAGAAGTGTATGTTTTTCAGCCCCATGGCTTTGTGCAGAAAGGGCATGAAAACCAAGTGTGTAGGTTAAAGAAGGCATCATATGGTTTAAAGCAAGCACCACATGTTTGGTATGAAAAGATACATGCCTATCTGATTGCACATGGTTTTGAGAACAATCCAACTGAAAGCACCTTATATGTTAAGCGTGCTAATGATGTGCTTCTGAACATTGTTGTCTATGTTGAAGACATGCTGCTCACTGGTCCTATTGAGAAGCATATTGTTGATTTTAAGGCTGATTTGCATGCCTCATCTGAGATGTATCATTTGGGGCATTTGCATCATTATTTGGGCATTCAGTTTATGCAAGTTAATGTTGGAATGGCTTTGTGTCAAACAAAATATATTATCACATTATTGCAGCGTTTTGTTGACACTCGTGTGTCCACCAATGGCTTTTGCTTCATGCTTGGTAGCTCATGTATACCTTGGTTGAGCAAGAAGCAGCCTAATGTGGCCACTTCCAGTTATGAGGCTGAGTATAGGGCAGCTTTCACAGCGACTGTTGAGTGTGTTGCTCAGACGCCTTATGGTTGATTTGGGTGTTGGTCAGTCTTCTGCCCCCACCATCTTCACTGATAGTCAGAGCGCATTAGTAGTTGCGAGGAACCCTGTGTTCCATGCTCGCACTTAGCACATTGAGGTGCATTATCATTATGTCAGGGAGAGGTTCTCTGCTAGGGAGATAAGCTTGGCATATGTGCCCATGCAGGAGAACATTGCAGAACTTTTCACGAAGGCTCTGCCTAGGGAGACGTTTGAAGCTTTTCACAAAGCTTTGGGCTTACTTCCTCTTGTGGATTGATTCCACATAGCTTGGCACTTCCTTATACATGAGTGCCAGCTCCTTGTTCATGGCATCACTCCTAGGAGAATTTGTTGATATATTTAGGTAGTGATGTGTGTGAACACACTAGGACCACTGGGGCACTTTTTTCCCTCTTTAAGAGGTTTTGTCCCTCGGCTTGTATATATGCCTATTGCCCTAATGGGCTACTAATCTTTGTACATTCTAGTGGTAATACATTCAATATTGTGTGTTGTGCTCCAAGATTCTTCTTCTTCCTTGTGCTGTTCGCGTTCTTCCGTAGACATCTAACTCCAACAATATTGAATGTATTACCAAGAGAATGTACAATTGATAAGTTACATGTTAGGGTTATAGGCATATATACAAGCCAGGGAAAAAAACTCCTAAAGAGGGAAAAAGGTGCCCCAATGGTCCTAGTGTGTTCACACACATGACTACCAAAATATATCAACTACTCAATGATTCGGTTGCCCGTATCCTTGTAATGGTTTCCATTGTGGAAGGTTGACCCTAGCTGCTAGCCAAGCATTGTTTACAACAAGAAGAAGGAAGAGAACAAGAAGAAGGAATCTCATATCCGTGAAGAAAAAAATGAAGATGAAGATTATTGTACAATGTGAGAGGTCTATCGAACCTAATTAAAGCGGTGACTGTCAACTAATGGGTAAGAGACAAGAGAAGAGTCTAAACTCATATTTTCTTAACTAATGGGTAAGAGACAAGAGAAGAGTCTAAACTCATATTTTTTTTTTTATATAAAGGAAGTTCGGCATTAGCCTACTCTCCCGGACTTGAATTAAATAGAGAAAGAAAAGTACAAGAGAAGGGGACTAGTGCCCACGGGAGCCCCCAAATCCCACAAAGCAGGGGAAGCTTTTACAGAGCTTAGATGGCATTACAAAGAAGGTTAATCACCCTCTCATCACCCTCATGATGGGCCCACTTGGGTTTAAGCTTATTATTGATCAAAAGGAGAACTTGATGATGCCTAAAGGGGGGGGGGATTTCTTACATTTAACAATCCTTTTGCCAAGGAGGAACAACGATTTCTCAATTGACCACTCCTTGGGGGAGTCACCGAAGTTGAGAGCACATCTTTCCCGCCAGATTTTCCATAGGACCTCCCCTCTGATGGCGTTCCAGAGAGTCGTAGAGCAGCCGATCTCTTCTCCCAGTAGGGCTTGCTACCAACTGAGATGTCTCTGAAGTCTAATTTTCTTTCCAACCGTTTGCTAGAGTCTGTTGGAGTTGGGGCAGGTAAAGAAGATGTGTGGAACATCTTCGATAGACTGGTAGCAGCGTTTGCACCAGGGAGGGATCCCACAAAGTTTGCTAGCCTTAAGGTTGGTCCAGATTCCATGATGAAGAATTTGCCATAAGAGGACATACTTTTTGATTTCTATGGCCATGAACTTCATGTCCCATCGAAGCCGCGTCCATGACAGGCACCACTTCTTGTTGAGGTTAACCTGATAGTCAATCGTTTCTTTGATGTTCGGGATTTTTGATAGGCTATTCCCATTGTGCCATTTGAGACCAAGCGAGCTCGATGTGTCGTGTCCCATGAGAAGGCGAGTTTTGTGTCGATCCCAGGAAAGACATCTGCTTTGCAAAGTGTCCCATTCTTCGTCCGAAATGTTGACGCAAGGGTCAATATCCTCGAAGTTGATCCAACGGTTGGTGTCTTGTTTCCAGAGATGTTTCCATTTTTTGAAGCCTTTGTTCCATAACTTCTTGGCATTTTGAATGTTCCAAGATTCCACACTCCGGATGCCATGGATTGGAAACCAGATAGAGTCGTTTTGTCTGATACCGACAGCCCACTTCCAGTCTTCACTAATTCTTGTGTAGCTTTTGACTTTATTCCAACTCTTCCATAGGGAGCACACGAGATTAGAGCCTTTCGAGAAGATGGGGATTGGGGAAAATAGCAAGGTCAAGATGTCAAGATTCTTCCAATTTGGGAAACCCATGAGCGCCAACTCGTTCTTGTTTTTGAAGATCAACTTGGCCCACGAGGCCTCCCCATTGCACCAAGCCTTAATCAGCCATTTGGCTGCCAGTTTGTTAGCCATGCACCCAATGTCCAGGATACCAAGTCCCCCACTATCTCTATGGCTAGTGCAGATGGACCATTTGATTTTGGGCACCCCCCTTCTATTGTGATCGCCCGTCCAAAGGAAGTTTCTACAAATACTATCCAGTTTGGATAGATCTTGCTCTTTCGATCTCCAGCAAGAAAGGAAATAAATGGTAGAAGAAAGGAGGAATGTGTTGATAACCATAGCACGACCAGCAAGATTGATTTGCATACCTCTCCAATAGTTAAGCTTGTTTTCGAGTTTGGCCAGCACCTAGTTCCATCGTTGTTCCATAGAGATGCCAAACCCCAAGGGGATCCCAAGAAGCCGAAAAATTTGGCCCTGCGGAATGATTTGACAGCCATGATCAATGAGAAGGCCGGGCTGAGACCCCACAATAGATCTAAAGGCGGTCTTAGAGTGGTTGATTATGGATGTAAACTCAGATGTTGAAGATTGGTGGTGAAGAGCTAATTAAGAGACAAGAGTCCAAACTCAGATTCTATTTGCCTACAAGAAGTGAAGATTGATGGTGAAGACCTAGTGAATAGACTTAAAGAAGTTTCACATAATCACACATAGACCTCTGCAAACCACTTAAAAGGGATTGGTGGCGCAGTGATTGGTTTTTGTGCTTGCGGGGCTGTCTCCTCAAGGATTGCCTCTTTGATGGGCAAAGCCGACGGGTTGATACCATTTTTGAGGCCCAAGGCTCCTTCCATTGCTTCCATCTATGCCCCTTACTTTGTTGCTAGGGCAGATTGTTGGATGTGTCTTTTGGTGATCCCGGAGGTACAATCTCCAATGGAGGCAAAGTTCACCTGGATACATGTTGTTGCTTGACATTGAGGTAAATCTTTTAGCTCACTACGCTAGTACCCTATCATGGCCTCCTTTGTCGTGCTTGGTAGGGAAAGTAGAGCCCCATGGTTTCATGCCAATCCTACACTTTTCGGTCTTCGTTCACTCCACATCTCAATTTACAAAATATGGACCAAGGCTTTTAGCTGCGGGGAGTCTCCTACATGCTGATGGACCTGGCTTGTGAAACTTAAGAGATGTGATCTTAGACACGCTCATCAGGAAGTGGTGAGGATTAGAGGGGAGAGAAGAGAAAAACTTTATGCAAATGTTCTGAGATGAAGAAATAAATGAAGGTAAAGTGGGTTTGCCGCTAAGCCTCCTTAAGATTAGGAAGAATCTTAGATTGAAAGAAGAGAGTTTTTTTTATTTATTAATAAATTAAGGAAGTTCAGTAGTATCCTACTCTCCCAAGCTTTAATTAATAGAAAGAACAACTATACATATGAACCTGCCTAGCACCCATGGGATTCCCCGAATCCTACAAATTAGGGGTTGCTTTAAAACTTGCTAAAATTAGAGAGCATTACAAAGAAGGTTAGTAAAATTTTCATCCCCCTCATAGGGGCTCACTTGCTTTTTAATCTTGTTGCTCTGGAGTAGAAACACTCTATGATGTCTAAATGACAGGGACTTCTAACAATTGGAAATTATTTTTCCTAAAAGGAAAAGAGATTATTCGATCAATCATTCTTTAGGAGGGCTCCCAAAGTTGGTAGGACACCTCTCTTTCCAAATCTTCCAAAGGGCCTCACCTCTTATAGTATTCCACAATGCTGAAGAATAATCAATCGCTTCACCTAGTAATGCTTGGTTCAAGTTGATTTGTGCCTGCAACAAAAGGATTCTCCCAAGGGCTTGCCAGAGCGACATTGACTTGGGGCACAAAAGCAAGAGGTTTTCCCAAGTCTTCATTGCCATGAAGGCAACGTTTAGACCAAGGAGGGGCCCTATAAATTTTGTTAGCTTTTAAATTGGTCCAAATTCCCTAGTGGAGGATTTTTCACATAGGAATTCCTTTTCTTTTATCTCGATGAGGGGATGTCAAAGGGATTGGAACTTGAAATCCCACCTTAAACCCGACCAATTGAGGCACCACCTCATACTAAGGGTGACATGGAAGTCCACATTCATCTTGAATCTCCGAATTTTTTCAAGATTGTTGCCATTGTGCCACCTTAGAACCTCAAGCCATGGGGAGTTATGCCAATAAGGAGGCAAGTTTTTGAACACCCCCAAGCATTGAATCTGCTTTGCAACATGCACCATTCTTCATAGTCCACTCTCCTAGCCAAGTCAATGTTCTCAAATCCAATCCATTGGCATGTGTCTTGATTCCAGAGGTGCTTCCACAAATGGAGCTCTTTGCTCCAAAGCTTCCTAGCTTTTTGGAGGTTCCAAGACTCAACACCTTTGATGCCCTTTATAGGGAACCAGATCAAATCATTTTTTCTAATACTTGCTACCCATTTCCAATCCTCATTGATCTTGACATACTATTTCACCTTGTTCCAACTCTTCCATAGAAAGCAAACTAAGCTCATGCCTCTGAGAGTCACCCGATAGGGGGAGAACCTAAGAGTGAGAAGATCAAGTCCCTTCCACCCTAGAAGGACCGCATGCCTAAGTGCACTCTTCTTTCTTAAAATCAGTTTGGCCCAAGAGGCTTCCCTATTGCTCCATGCTTTAACTAACCATTTGGCCGCCAACTTATTAGCCATTTCTTCAATATATAGAATGCCCAAACCACCTTTGTCTTTTTGGCTAATGCACGTGACCCATTTAATTTTGGGGACACCCCTTCTATTGGGGTCTCTTGCCCAGAGAAAGTTTCTGCAAATTCTTTCCAATTTGGCAATCTCTTGGTCCTTCAGACTCCAACAAAAGAGAAAGTAAATAATCAAAGAAAGAAGGAGCATATTAACCAACATTGTTCACCTTGCTAGGTTGATCTGCATACCTTTCTAGTATGCCAACTTATTATCAAGCTTATAAAGAGCCCAGTTCCATTGTTGACTCATCAAAACATAAAATCCCATTGGAATACCTAATAGGCAGAATATTTGTCCCCTAGGATCAACTAACAAGCATGGTCAATCAAAGTTTGAGATGGATGCCCGATAATAGCCTTGAAATCTATTTTAGAGTGATTTATTTTGGAGCTTGATGCCTCACAAATTGCATTTAGGAAACATCAAAAGTTACCAATGCTGATAGGATCGTTTTCCACAAAAGCATTCATGTCATCAATAAATAGTCTCATGATCATCTGGTTTTGATTGGGGAGAAGAAAGAGCCTCAAACAGGACCTATGCTTGCATGATGATTAACTACGCATTTGAGACCATTGGCAAAAATTACAAGAGAAGAGGATCCAAGGGGCATTCTTGTCTGATAGAACGTTTTAAACAAATAGCTTGAGAAATCTGACATTGATGTTTATATGAGCTGAGGCATTTCCCAAAAATGTAGGATTTAGCTTAATAAATTTCTGGCCGTAGCCCATAAGCTTTTTCGAAGTCAATCTTAAGGAAGAGGACATCTTGGGCGGAATCTTCAACAAAAACCAAGCCTACCCAAGCATCAATGATAGCCGCAAGGATGGAACTGCCCTTGTTGGCAGTACCCAGAGGCATAGAAGATGCGAAAGCATGTAAAGGCAGAGCAGGGAGTCAGACGAATCATTTTTCAAAGAATTATGTTTTATAAATGCTTTTCAAAACCTCCAACAATGATTTTCATCACTTTTGTAATATATGTAACATAGAAAAACCCTTTTTGTAATTTATAGCTCCATTTTGTGCAAGCCGAGTAGTCCTCGAGCTTGAGGAGCTTAAGTAGAATGAGCGTACCAATTTTGGTTATTTTTAGACACCGTTTACCCTTTCAAATAGCATCTAGAACCTATTTTTTAACTATGCTTGTCACTAGATGTGAAACCGGTCAAAACTAGTCTAGAATCTATAAAAAGAGCTAGAGAGCTCATTTTTGGGGTTACTTAGTGTTAGCTAGTGTAGACTTGTATGAGTTAGAGTGACCTTGAGCTTGTAAGAGTGTTCTTTAGCAATAGAGTTGATTTCGTACCTTCCATTGTGTCTTGCTTGTCTCTTCGTTGTGTGTGTGTATGTGTGTGTGCATCTCTATGTTTCTCACCTTCACTCTCACTTCATCTCACGTTCACGATCTTCATATCGCTCCTATCTCTTCCACGGATTGACATTAAGGAGGTGGAGCTTCTTAACGTGGTTCTCACCATTGTGCTAGAGCAACACCAAATTTGGCGCCGTTGCCAGGGATCGAGTCTAGGACGAATGTGTGATGGTAAGAGTATAGCAAGAAGTGGCGTTGGAAGCTAAAAATTTCAGTTTTTGTTGTTGTTTTTACTTAGTTTTTAGTGTTTTTCACCTCCCACACACTCCATCTTCATCACCACATCATCATCTTCCACTCCAAAAAAATCAGAAAATTCACCATATCCACCCATTCTCCTCATTTCCCCTCATTTGTGCATGCGAGAGAGTGAGAGTGAGCTTTTGTGCTTGCATGTGCTATTGTGTTTTTGAGTTTTCTTGCAGGTACAGTGCTCCAGTGCATCAGGAAGGCTGCAAAAAAGGTAAAATTTCACTTTTTGTCAGAGATCTGCCGAGTCTGTCAGACCATTGCGATTGGCTCAGACCATCGTGATTGTGTCACACCATCGCGATTGGCTCACGCCATGGCGACGGCTCGGCCGGACCATCACGACGGTCTCACACCATCGCGATGGCTCACTTGAGCCATCGTGACGGTTCACATGGACCATCGCGACGATCCCGTCGACCCCACGCCATCACGATTGGCTCATGCCATCGCGCTGATGCTGCCATGTGGCAAGCTAGACCATCGCGACGATACCCTTAGACCATTGCGATGCCTCGACATTTGAACCATCATGATTGGCTCATGCCATCGTGCTTTGTGACCATCGCGACGGTCTCACGCCATCGCGATTGTCCCGTTGACCGTTGACCTACGCCATCGCGATTGCTCGTTGATTAGACCATCGCGACAGTTCGCTCCTTCGGACCATCGCGATTGTTCCACGCCATCGTGACGGTTCACCTGGACCATCGTGACGGTCCCAGACCATCGCGATTATCTTAGACCATCGTGATTGTCCACCCCAAACGCAAATTTTAGGGTTTGATTTTTTGACCAATTTTGGGGCCATTTTTTGAAAATTTTTGGATCACTGCACTCATAGGAGACCCCTTAGCTCATATTTGGAGAAAAACCTGTTTGTCAGTTTTTACCCCCGAGGGCCTGAACAATCATATCTTTTTCATCCAAAGTCCGTTTTTTGAGCTTATAGCTCATTGGAAAGCTCTTGACGAGTACTACGTGACCTCAAATGTTTTTTTCATAAAGAATACATTGATTTCTAGATAAGCTAATTTGAGGTTGACATAGTTGGGACTAGAAAGCCAGGGGGCATTGAAATTTTGGGCAAAAGGGAAAGGAGCTTTAAAAGTGTATATATTCAAGTGCTTGATCATCCATTTGAGAATTGTTCTAATAGTGCATTTTACAGGTCTAGCAAAGACAATCAAGGGCAACCAAAGCAAGGCAGTGAAGAACGTAGGGCTTGGGAAGCGCAACTTCTTGGGCATCAGAGCAACCCGAAAAGCTGGCTCGAGGTTGGAAGGTTACTCAACCCCCTCAGTCAATTATTAGCTTAGGCTAAACGGTAGCATTGTGGATTTAAAACGATAGGAACGAGCAAGTTCAAGAGATTAAATTTCTTAAGTCCAAGACTAAAGTAAAGGTGTGTGATATGAAAACCTAAAGGGAAAGAACTTAAGTCTGACGAAACGAGAACTCAAAAGTACCACGGAAAGTCAATTCCTGACGCTTACAGTAAGATCAGACAAGAACTTAAAGGCATTTAAAAAGAACCAAGCAATTAAAAACAAGGAACGTTAACGGTCAGAGGAAGTAAATTCATGAACCTTAGATCGGGCAAACATATAGGTAAGTTAGACTGACGAAGCCTTAGATCATCAGAAGCAAGTGTAGGAACCACTGCACGATCGTGGGCTCAACAGCTGAATAATAGTTATCCCTATGAAAGCTCAGACACCAGTGAATCAGAAATGGTTTTTAGCACAGAAAGACCAGAAGGAGGGTCAAACGTAGCATATTTAGAAAGAGCTGAAGGACCCTATAGAACTCAGTTAGAATTTCTCCGAACCAACCGCTTAGGTGCTCGCATCTATGAGGATGGTTTGCGGAGACAAGTGGTGCAAATGCACAATCCTGATCAACCCATTGGATTGGAACGTCCAGTGGTGAAATTCGAAAGAGACGCATACATAGACAAAGAAGGAACGATGTACATCTTAAGTACTCAACCAAACAATACCAATGAGTTTCGCGTAATTCAGTTGGAAATGGAAGCGAGAGCACAAGGAAAAGAGCCATTAGAAGAACCTAGAACACCTAGAGGGAAATCTGTACTGAGACGAGTACTAGTTCCAGATTGGACCCCTCAGGATAACAGAAGCATAGAGTTGTTTGTAAACAAAGAAACTGACGAAGCATTTTGGAGGTACAAAACGGAACAACCTAGTGAGGTAGGCAGCATCCCGATCTATGAATTTAAGGACCCAGATACACCTGGAAAGGTGCTATACCTGGATGAAACTTCAGAAAGAGTCTTTGTGGTACCGGACCATGCAAGAAATACCTACACATGGAGAGGCGAATTAGTATTCCCTCCATCTCGGACAAATGTAAACGCGAGCCAACATGGGGCAGGAACATCCTCAGCCCATGGTAATCAAAGAGAGAAGAACAAAGAAAGACCGGAAGTTAGTTTCAATCATCCCATAGGGAGAGATAGAACCACCATAAACACGGACAGAGTAGATAGACAAGGAGAACCTAGAATACCAGGTGGTAGAGATGATTTTCCTCTACCTAGACCACGTAAACACGCAAGAATATTGAGACCCACTCAGTTAGTAAAATCCATGAAAAATTACTTTGATGGGACAGGAGATCCCTATGACCATGTTGTGGAATTTAAACAAGTGCTAAGGGCAGAACAAGTAGAAGACATGTTCATGCAATACAACACATTTGGACTAACGTTAAAGAATACAACTTTAACTTGGTTCCAACCATTGCAACAGAGGCAATTTAGAGACATCCATCAATTTTTAGAGTCATTCATCACTGAATTCTCTAAAAGCGGGATCAGACATGACACGTTTTCGTTGATTCATAGTTTCAAACAGACCCCTCAGGAAACAGTTAGACTTGCAGGACGTAGGTTTAGACAATATGTTGAAAGATGTCTGATGCAAGAGCTACCCTCACAGGCCAAGCAAGTGTCATTGTTTCTAGATAGCCTGTTGAGCTCTAAACTACGCTCCTATGTCTACTTGAAGGAACCAAGAACGCTAGAGCAATGTGTGAGAATTTGCATAGACATTGAGGACAACTTAGGAGACGAGTTGGAACTCTCAAAGGTCTATAAGGACTCAGATTGTTCCTCTCTAGCATCCACAAAATTGTCCAGCTCAATAGAAGACCTAGCAGAGAAAGTGGCCCAAAAACTAGGAGTTTCTAGTAAACAGACGCCTAGGGTAATAACAAACAAGCGTTGTTACACCTGTGGTGGTGATCATATGGCGAATGTGTGTCCCAATGCAACACAACTGCAAGCCAACCCTAGTGGCCAATACTGTATAATTGAGAGAAGATACACAAATCACACGGCTCAGGACTGCCCATACAACAAACAAACAGTAAGACAGAACTACCCGCAAGCATACCCGCAGCCAGGTAGGTATCAAGGTCAGTACAATACTCAGCCTCATTACTATAGGCCTCCTCAGAACAATCCTTATCAAGCTCAACAGAGACCTCAACCTATCTTAGCTCAGCAGCCACCCCCACCAGCTAATGTCATCTCAGTCAAATACGTTGCTGCAGAAGAGAACCTCAATAGGGCTTTAGTTCCCTCTTCACCCTTAATTACCGAAAGTGACCCAAACTCAAACAGTTTTGACTCTACTCATGTAGATAGTCCACCCGCGTATTACGTAGAGTCACCAAAACACGTGGAAACTTATCAGTACGATAGTCTACCATTGGAACCTAGTTGGGAGCCCGACTACGCTCATGTGATGTACACAAACCCTAATCTGCGGCCCCAATTAAGACAACAAAGACCACAGGGCCCTAGAGGACCATGCTTTAGGTGCCAATGAGATCATTTCATAAAGGATTGTCCACATCCTCCGATTGCATGGCAATCACAATACTATAACATACAAGGCTTTTGCGCCAACTGTGGTAAAGAGCACATCATAAAAGATTGTCCTAAGAACCCTGCTAATGCTTCAAATGTGACACCCATCAACGTGATAGGTATTGTAAACAACACAGATGGATCGAACCCTACATACGTGCCTATCCAAGCTATAACCAGAGCTCAGGCGCTCTTATAGAACCAACAACTTAATCATGAGAAAATAGTCAGAACCAGTGAAGTTGGAGAATCTAGCAGTAAAAGGACGAAATCTTAGAAAGATTCTAGGGAAAGAATCAAGCGAAAGTGGAGTAAAAGGATAACAGAGTTGGAAGGAAGTCTTAAGGAATCTAGAGCCAAAATCCTAGAATTGACTTCACAGGAATTGAATCAAGAGAACCTAGCTCAGAAATCAGGATCAGTTCTAGTGGAACCCATACCGGAAAACCTAGACATGATGTTTCGTGCATATCAGTCTAGATTAAAAGAAGGACCCCAAGTAGCTGAAATGAGTAAGAACTACCCTCAAGCAGACTTAGAAATTGAGAGAACTAAACTATGCATGAAAATGGTAGAATTAGCACAAGCAATGTTTGAAGCCTCTAGATATCTTAACTAGAATAACATGGCAAAACCGGAACTACACTTTCAAGGACTGATGGAGAGGCTAGAATACTTGATTGAAAGCAAGGAGAAAAAGGATCAGCATAGGAACCCTATTGCCTCAGAGACACAAGAAAGGATTGCACCATCCCTGTCTCAAGTACCCAACACAGAAGGGGAAGACAACGTGTCTTCCATACATAGATATTCACATGAATTTTGGAGAGAAATCCAAGAAGAAAAGTGGAGAAAAGAACAAGGAACTCATCCTCCTATTCAAGAAATAGACGACTTGCAGGAACAATTTCCCCAAGACATTCCCTCTATCTACGATGATGTAGAGGAAGAGCAACTGAGTGAACACACAGGTTTTGAATCCAATTCTTTACAAGAATTACCACAATTCATAGGAGCTTGGGAAGCAAAGTCTATTAGTATGAGAGCACCCACGATAATAGTGAGGAATGAAGAATCAGTAATCCCTAGAAACACTGAAGTGATCAGGAACACGAAAGTACAATGTAATCTCACTCTATAGGAGCTGTTGAAGGTTAAACCAGAATTCTGGAAACACGTAGCAAATCAATTCCTTGAGCTTACTACTACTCCCTCACAGATAGGAACACACAAGAAGGTACCAGAGATACCCATAGAAAAGATTGTTGGAGATGTAAGGGAAGGAGAGGAAGGTAACACTTATCTTCCAATAACCCATCAGGGCTACACCACGAAAGCCATCCTAGATTCAGGAGCCGGAGTAGCCATCGCTACCACCGCTTTATGGAAATGTTGGGGTAAGCCAGCATTAAGACCTACCAGGATGAAGCTACAAATGGCTGATGGACACATAGAAAAACCATTAGGCTTACTAGAAGGCATATCTCTCACCACTTCTGGTGTGGAATTTGAGCATACTTTCGCCATTTGTAATTTGGCTAAAAATCATGCTTATGAGATGATATTAGGACAACCATTCATGCGTCAGTTGCAAATTGTACAAGATTGGGGAACTAATTCTTTGTACTTGCAACATTTAGGAGTGACTACTAAAGTCAATCTTAAAGACTATTCACATAGAGATGTACCCCCAATACAATGGAACACCATCCATAAGACACAGGTAGAAACGGAATCAGTACACTCATTGGAGTCAGACCCCTGATGGTTGCATGAGGATACTCATTTATGGATGTGTAAGGTAGCAAAACAAGAGGAAGAACGGTTAGAAGCCAAAACTTTAGGTGCAGAACAACATCCACGAACTCTTCAAGACCCAGCTTATGCACTAGTAGTATTTCTAGATGAAGAATTCGAACCCCATGGTTGGGCAGAAATCCTAGCAACCATGGATGTAGCCATCAATGAAGAACAATGGACACCCCACTGTGACGAGGATGGCTATGACATTTCAGTTTTCACGATAGAGCCAATCATGTGTGATTCAATTATAGAAGAGTGTGAACCTAACACCGATGCATTTGAGGATGCGAGTGATTTTGATTTAGAGTCAATTATTATGGACCCACCCTTTGCATCAGAGGAAGAATACTTCTATGAAGTAGAGACTCACCCTCAAAGACACGAAGAAGTTACGAATGAGGTGAGGTTAGCCACTCACTACTAAAAGTGAAGGAAAGAAAAGAAAAAAGAAGGAAACCATGTCAGAAACAGAAGAATCTTTGTTTGAGGTTCTCAGGAACTTCAAAAAATATGAAACAGAAGATAGACGAATAATGGTATGAATGCCTAACAGAAAAGCTGACATTGGAGAAGTATATGATAATCGAGAGAAAACCAAAAAAATAATAGTTGCCATAGAAGGAGAAGAAGAGAAATATACCTACATAGGGCATGATTTGACGACTGAAGAAGAAGAAGAGTTAGTTGCCCTATTGCGCGAATATAGAGACGTTTTCGCATGGAGTTACAAAGACCGAAAAGGAGTAGATCCAGACATATGTTCCCATAGAATCCCCATGACTCCAGATGCAAAACCTACGAAACAGAAGCCATACACGTATATAATGATAACTACGCTGCGAAGATTAAAGAAGAAATAGATCGCTTGATAGAAGCACGATTCATTTATGAAATTGAGCATACCGAATGGGTATCCCCCATTGTGGTTGTGCCCAAGAAGAATGGAAAATTGCGTGTGTGTATTAACCTTAAAAAAGTTAATGCCGCCACGATTAGAGATAGTTATCCTCTTCCTACCACAGAACATTTATTGGAAAGAGTTACGGGCAAGGAAGTTTACAGCTTTCTTGATGGATTCTTAGGCTATAATCAAGTAGCCATTGCTCCCGAAGATCAACACAAGATGGCTTTTGCCATAGAATGGGGCATTTTTGCATTTTGAGTGATGTCTTTTGGCTTAACAAATGCACCTGCCACTTTCCAGCGACTCACGTGTCATGTTTTTAAGGAATTTTTAAGAAAGAATTTGGAAGTTTATGTCAACCTATGTGCTCATTCGAATATCAAGCAGACTCATATCCTAGAGTTAAGGCAAGTATTTGACAAATGTCCAGAATATCAGGTTTGTTTGAACCCAGAAAAATGCGTTTTCATGGTCAGACAAGGCAAATTTCTAGGACACATTGTGTCAAAGAATGGAATTTCTACAGATGAAGAAAAAGTGAAAGTAATTGCAGAACTACCTAGGCCAAATAACGTAAAAGAGGTACAAGCATTTATGGGACATTGTGGTTATTATAGACGATTCATACACATGTATGTAATCATAGCTAAGCCTTTGTACTCTCTTTTGACCAAGTTTGAATGGACAAATGAGTGTGAAAACTCATTCAATGAACTTAAAAGACGTTTGTGCTCAGCACCTATATTAACAACCCCAGATTGGAGTAAGCCATTCCATGTACATGTGGATGTATCCAATTATGCCATAGGATGTGTGTTAGCACAACCCACGAATGAAGGTAATATAGATCTCCCCATAGCTTATGCGAGCAGACAGTTGAATGCAGCAGAAAGAAATTACACCACTACGGAACAAGAAGGATTAGGAATGATCTATGCAGTAAAGAAATTCAGGCACTAGTTGTTGGCAAACAAGTTCAAATTCTTTACAGATCATCAAGCATTGTTGTATTGAGTCAATAAACCATGTAATATAGGACGATTGATACATTGGTTTCTATTACTCATGGAGTATGATTTTGAAGTAGTAGTCAGGAAAGGAAAGACCCATCTTAGAGCTGACCACCTTTCAAGACTAACCTTAGGAGAAGCTCCTCAAGGGATAGCGGATGAATTACCAGATGCGTATTTGTTTAACCTTGAGATAGCACCAGAATGGGCTAAGCCAATAGTCCCTATTCTCACATATGGACCCAAGAATCCTAGGATAAGGATCAAGGAAGGAGAGATTACCAAGTCTCAGAGATACTAAATCATAGCAGGAAGTATATATAAACAAGACAATCAAAAGATTCTTGCTTGTTGTGTAGATGAATCAGAACATGCGAATCGGTTGCAATTAGCACACGTAGGTGCATTAAAGCAACATCATTCAAAACATCGTACTTTGCAGACTCTGCATAGACTAGGAGTTTATTGGCCTTCAATGGAAGCAGATGTCTACAAGTTGTGTAAAGAATGCCCTATTTGTTGTGAAAGACCACCAGTAGAACATGCTACATTATATCACGTGTCTCTCACACCAGAATGGAGTGAACCTTTAGTGACATACTTGAGGACGAAAACATTCCCTCAAGGAATGATCTTAGCACAACAACGAAGTCTAGAGCAGGAAGCTGAAGACTATTCACTTATTGGTGACAATCTATACAAATGAGGACGAGACGGATACTTAAGACAATGTGTTCATGAAAGCGATTACTTGAGCGTACTAGAGACTGCACACCAAGGTGTTGCAGGAGGTCATTTTGGACCCGATAGGATCATCAAAGCCATCCTCTTTGCAGGATTATGGTGGCCCACTCTTCACAGGATGCGCATACCTATGTTAAGAGATGTGATGTGTGCCAAAGAACCCAGTTTCCTACTCGTAGAGATGAAATGCCATTGAAACCCATGATGGGAGGACATGCATTTTCTAAGTGGGGTATAGACTTTGTAGGACCCATTAACCCCCCTGCAAAAGGTACACATGCTGAATACATTATTGTTGCGACAGATTATCTTACCAAATGGGTAGAGGCAAAAGCCACAAAAAAGAATGATGCACATACGACTGCAAAATTCTTATTTGAAAATATCTTTACAAGATATGGATTGCCTATAGAGTTAGTGAGCGATCGAGGAACTCACTTTCTAAAATAGGTAATTGAATATTTGTTACAGGATTTTATGGTGATTCACAAGAAATCTGCACCATACCATCCTCAGGCCAATGGTCAAGAAGAAAGCACTAACAAGATCCTTTGCAACGTACTGAAGAAACTCATGAACAAAAAATGTTCAGATTGGGACAAACAGTTACACCACGCTGTTTGGGCATATCGAGTGGCCTACAAGACCGTACTCAATGCAACTTCCTTTTAGATGGTTTTTGGTCAGAATGTTGTGCTTGCTTTGGACTTCTTGATACCGACCCTTAAGGTTGCACAAGAACATCAGTGGACCGGCCATGAATTATCAGCAAGAATAATGGACTTGGAACGATTAGGAGAAACCAGACTGAAAGCAGCAGCAGGAATATACGCAGCAAAGAAGCGACATAAAGCATATTTTGATGCACATGTGAATGATAAAGGCTTAAAAGAAGGAGATTTAGTTCTAATATATACGCTGAAACAACACGCACGGAAGTTAGAAAAGCAAGGTTATGGACCTATGATCATTAACGGACTCTCGACAAGTGGAGCAGTACAATTAGCCACCTTAGAAGGAGACATAATGCCTAATTACATTAGTGGCTATAGAGTCAAGTTATACCAGGAACCTCTTACTGAGGATATGCTTAGATGACTCACGTTGGGAAAGAAGCGTAAGGAGGAAGAAAATAGAATACGAGTGGAAGCTCAGGCAGAAGCTATAGAACGCATTAAGCACATGAAGCTAATAAGACAAGGACTAGGGAGAGAACATTATAACCATCTGGAAACAACACCTAGATACCCCATGGCCATGTGTCAAGAAAAGTCAAGTACTCATCCTAGCATAGTGGATCGGAGACCATTCATTAGAGTCAGGCTAGAGCACGGCAATCCTTGTCAAGAGCTCAGGGCTTTAATTGACTCAGGTGCTGCGACTAGTGCGATTAGATGGTCCCACTATAAGGACTCAGGAATAGAAATGCGGCCAATTGAGGTGTACCTCATAGGGCTAGGAGGCATGGAAACCCCTTGCATGGGTGAGGTGGACCTTCCTATCCTCATACATGATGTGACCATGACAACAAAGCTACTAGTGTGCCATGACGACGACCTGATAGAACCCCTAATCCTTGGCCAAGATTGGCTATATGATCACTCAGTGGACCTAAACCTTAGACAAGGCTTCTTACAGATTGGAACCTTAGATCATAAGCAAGTGATACCGCTTGACTTCCCTAAGAACACTCCGCCTGAAGTATGCAACCCTAGACCCTATGAAATGCATGCGACGGAATACCAAAAGATCTTTGGTCAAATGAGTCACGTTACGTCTACACCAACCCACGCAGGCTTGGCGATGGACAATTGTGAATCAGAAGGACGTAAGGAGATTTTCCCTTGGGCTTCCTGCAAACTAGAAGGGGCAAACACCCAACCGCTTGGTCAAATGGACACAATCAGCGGTCAGGTGGGTTACATCAGTGGACAAATGGGGACCATTGCAGGTCAGGTGGACCGCATCAGTAGCCAGATGGGCAAAACACCCTGCAGTGCCCATCCTTCCACACTTACTACGGACTGGCTTAAATTAATAGTACAAAATGGAGCACTTCCTAATGGGCAAGTTTCGCAAGTGTTGGACCTCCCTTCTTTTCCAAAGCAGAGTGTCCATCCGACCTCTCAACCTCAACCACAAAGGAGTCAACCACGACGAAGGAACCCAGACCGACCACAATATCAGATGACATAAGGAAGAAAGCTGCAGTATCAGCACCACAGAGCAAGTGGCACGAGACAAATATGGGTGCCAAAAGGACAGAAAGCACCGACAGATTTCAACAGTACAGACAATGATAAGAAGAAGTCAAGGCAGAAGTAGAGTCAGTATCCAACATCTCCTCGACCTTCTTCTACAAGTTCGAACATTCGACATATTTGGATCACCAAGAAGTACCTTATGAACCGACCCACACCCACGCAGATTTGGGTACCCAAACAATGTATTATAGCTCAACCCTCAAGCCATGTAATATATACCCCTCAGAAATCGAAATCTCTTCAACCTTCAATACCACCAAATCCAATAACATCTTTTGTCCCTCAGCAGAAACCTATCACCCGCTCACAAACTCTTAGGAAGTGGATACCGAAACATATCCAATTGTCTCCTCAAAACCCATTGTCTAACATAACTCCCACCCCGACTAACCTACAACCTCGTAATAACTCATTCACGACTAAACCTTGTACAAATCCACACACTATAACCCAACATCACTTGTAATAACACCTCATCAAGAAATGTATGCATCATCTGAAGCATGTAGGTGTCTAGAGACCTGCATTAGTTTGAAACAATCATTCCATAAACCACATCACAACACTCGGCTACACGGGTTACACATCGGTTATGGAAAGGGATTGCGGTCTCACTTTAATGGGATCATGATTAATTTCCATACTAATGTGTTAATCTTTTGTAGCAGATCTTCTACACGCTTGCATCACTCATCATGCAAGCAGAAGGACCATCTGAAGCTGGCACCAGTATACCCATGGCCAATATTGGTGAACTACTAGCGGAGCCCCATCCTACGGCTCAACGGCCAGAATTTCAGGGATTTCCAGGACCTATGCCGATTGACGACCCTCTTAGGGGATACACTGAGAAGATTCACCGCAACTCTCATTGGTTCCAAGGATTAGTAGGCCCATTTGCAGATGCAGATTTCATCTTTGAAGCCAACTTGGCGTTTGATCACCGCACCTGGGCCAATTACCAATTTTTCTCAAGAGAATTCGAAGGACTACAGAACACAGAAGACTTAAGGCATGTTTGGGCAAGAGCTGGTTTCATAGAATATTTCAGTGATCCGTTGCCTAAACCTGACTTCTACAGATGCTATTACTTAATCACCACTTTGACAGCTTCAGAGAACAAAGATTTGCCAGGAACATTCATTTTGCCATCTTTGGTAAATGATCCGCCATATAAGAAGTTTTATCTGTCTCAGTCTAGCAAATTCATCAACTACATCAAAGAAAGGTAAAGAAAATCTTTTTGCTAGTAGTAAAACATCTACAAGTTTTGAAGACATTGATGGAGATTCAAGTGGTTTAGAAAAGAGCCTTGATGAGGAACTTGGATTTCCCTATGTGAAGACTCCATGAATAAGAAAGGCACACACAGATGATACAAGGAGAAGTGACATAGGACCAAGAAGATCTTGGAGGATGCGGAATTCACTGCAACAATTGACGTATGACAATTACATTTTGCCTACATGACCAAGGTAATACAAGATGTTGAACCTTCTTGTTTTGAAGATGCCATTGGAAATACAAATTGGGAGAAAGCTATGGATGAGGAGATGGGTGCACTTTATGGAAATGAAACATGGAAGATGGTTGCATTAGCGCAAGGAAAGAAATCCATAATCTATAAGTGGGTTCATAAGATAAAGCACAATGTCGTTGGTAGCATACGCAAGCATAAGGCACAATTGGTAGCAAAAGGGTATGCAAAAACATATGGCATTGATTATGAGTAAACATTGAGCATTGTAGCTAAAATGTCTATTGTCAGAGCACTTGTTGCATTAGCTACAACAAAAGGATGCACTTTGCATCAGATGGATGTGAAGAATGCTTTCTTACATGGTGAGTTATAAGAAGAAGTGTACATGGACCAGCCACAAGGATATGAAGATTCAAAGCACCCAAAATATGTTTGCAAGTTGCAAAAGGCTTTGTATAGGCTTAAACAAGCCCCTCCTTCTTGCCATGCAAGGATTGTTGCAGATTACTTAACGACCATTAGATTTTGTATGTGTGATGCAAATCATTCATTATATGGAAGGAAGGGTTATGATGGCATCACAACTACAGCTATTTATGTTGATGACTTGATTGTTGGAGGTGATAATGAAGAAAGCATTAAAGAGGTAAATCAACTCCTGTGCAAGCATTTGTCATGAAAGATCTTGGGGTGTTGCGCTATTTTTTGGGAATGAGTTTATACTTATAGAAACATGTATATTGATGTCCCAAAGGAAATATGCCTTGAGTATGCTACAAAAGTATGGTATGGCTGATTGTAAGCCAATCTCTATGCCATTAGATCAGAATTTGAAGTTGGATACTAGATCAGGTGAAGCATTGGAAAATGATACTATGTGAAGGAAAATTGTGGGAAGTTTGATATATCTCACAATAACAAGGCCTGATCTAAGCTACATTGTTGGACTTGAAAGTCAATTTATGCAAATTCCAAAGAAACCGCATTTAGATGCTCTAAGGCATACTCTACGTTATGTGAGTGCTACTTTGGATTATGCATTATGTTATAAAGTTGTTGTAGATTTGCATGTTCATGGATACACCGATGTAGATTAGGCAGGTATTACTCCAGATAGAAGATCTACTAGTGGCTTTTGATTCTCACTCAGGTGTGTAGCTATACATGGAGCAGCAAGAAGCAACCCATTGTTGCTTTGTCGAGTACATAGGCTGAGCATAGAGGTGCTACAATGACAGCATGTGAAGCATCATGGTTAGAGATGCTACTTGGAGATTTAGGTGTGGAAGTGAAAAAGTCGATTATCATCTATTGTGATAGTTTTAAGCAGCATTCAGTTAGCACAAAATCATGTTTCTCATGCTAGAACAAAGCATATCAAGGTACATTATCACTTCATCAAAGAGAAGGTATTAGTAGGTGATATTGATCTTATTTATGTGAGGGCACATGAACAAGTTGCTGATATTTTCACTAAAGCACTTGGAATAGAGAAGCTAAAGAAGTTTTGGAAGATGCTTAAATTAGAGGACATGATGTTGAGCTTGAGGGGGAGTATTGAGATATCAAGATCAACATGTGATCATTGAGGATGACACGTATCACGTTTTCATTTCTTTGACATGTATAATGGTCATGCCAATATATCTCATGGATATTTTAGTGAGCTTTATTAGATTCATCTACTAAGATTGATGGCACACTTGTTTCTTGTGAGCTCACTCATTTGTAAACATTGGCTTTTTCCTTATGTAGTGCGCATTTCATTCTTGTATCTTCCTTTTATGTAGTAGAAGAAGAAGAAGAAAAAGATCATTCTTCCTTGCCTATCCTTAATCCGACCAAGTGTTGGAGGATGGCAGTCATGAAGTCACACCACATCTTGCTCAGGACTCAAAAGAATCTTCAAAACATTTGTCGAGCTAGAAGGAAAAACCTTTATCGAGGGCTTAGGCATCTTGAAGAAGAACTCAACAAAAGCCACACTCAATACTAGATGGGGCTTTGGAAAATCAAAAGCATGGTGAGATATGAAGAGTAACTTCAAAGAAAGAATCTCTAGATACACTTTAAAGATTGGTGGGCAAGAAAACCAGAAGAACCTGCTAAAGAGATGTGTGGCCTCTTTAAGAATGAGTTCAAGTAAGCAATCCCTTTCATGATGGATATCAATGGTGTTGAGTGCAAGGCAGATGCAAAAAATATTATATTCATTGTCAATTACTTCACCTAGCTTTTGGGGATCTCTACATCTCTCTCTCCTCATAGGCGTGATAGCATGGAAGCCATCTCTAGAGTCAGAACCAAAAGAATTCCACAAAATATGAATCCTCTTCTTGAAGCTCCCATTTCAGATAATAAGAGTTTTGAAGTTATTGATTCACTTCCTAATGGCAAAAGCCCATGGTTGGATGGCCTCACCAATGAGTTTTTCAAAACTTTCAAGTACATGGTGACTATTCCATTATCTCCAGTGTGGCAAGACACCATGCCTTTTGATGCAGTGCTTGACTATCTCAATGAAGGAGTTATCAATCTTATTCACAAAAAAGGGAGCAAAAATAGGATCGAAAATCAACATCCAATTACAATGTTACAAACCGGTTACAAGATCCTTGCTAAGGTTATTGCTCTTAGGTCGCCAGAATTGGATTGTATTTTCAGACCCCTAACCATCCCCAAGAACCCGAAACGAGATTAAAAGCGACTTGGCAGAAGTGCTTTTAACATTGCTAATCCCACTGCTTGTCACTATCATTGAGGAACAGAAGGGGTTCATCAAGGTCTGTTGCTCTAGCACAATGGTGAGAACCACGTTAAGAAGCTCCACCTCCTTAATGTCAATCCGCGGAAGAGATAGGAGTGATATGAAGATCGTGAACGTGAGATGAAGTGAGAGTGAAGGTGAGAAACATAGAGATGCACACACACATACACACACACAACGAAGAGACAAGCAAGACACAATGGAAGGTACGAAATCAACTCTATTGCTCAAGAACATTCTTACAAGCTCAAGCTCACTCTAGCTCATACAAGTCTACACTAGCTAACACTAAGTAACCCCAAAAATGAGCTCTCTAGCTCTTTTTATAGATTCTAGACTAGTTTTGACCGGTTTCACATCTAGTGACTGGCATAGTTAAAAAATAGGTTCTAGATGCTATTTGAAAGGGTAAACGGTGTCTAAAAATAACCAAAATTGGTATGCTCATTCTACCTAAGCTCCTCAAGCTCGAGGACTCCTCGGCTTGCACAAAATGGAGCTATAAATTACAAAAAGGGTTTTTCTATGTTACATATATTACAAAAGTGATGAAAACCATTGTTGGAGGTTTTGAAAAGTATTTATAAAACATAATTCTTTGAAAAATGATTCGACTGACTCCCTGCTCTGTCTTTACATGCTTCCACGTCTTCTATGCCTCTGGCTACTGCCAAAACACCCCTCCCTCTCGCTTCTGTCGTCCGCGACAGAACCTTGTTGTGAGGTCTGTCGGGTGTAATTCTGTAGGAGCTCCTGAGCGAGGGTGTGTTCTGATATTCGAATGCCTCAGGCCAAATCCGCCTCGAGTTTCTCCCAATCAATGGGCTGCAGTTCATCTGGTGGTGGGAGTCGATAATGCGTGGAATATACCATCTGTTCACAGGAAAATAATTGCAAGAGGTGTGTAGGCCTGCTGATGAACACTTCCGAATGGTATTCCCAGAAACCGGTTGTGAACATTTCTTCGAAGGTTTTCTTGTAGCACGCCGGTAGGTATTTGATTCTGCAATGCCAGGCATACCACACCTGGAGCGATGGCGTTGTACTCATATCATATGCAAGATCTAGATTGCCTGTTGTTTTGTACCTTAATCGCAAATGCCTTCCAGGAGCGGCGACATGGCACTGGTCCCCAACATGGGTTGTATTTTAAGTGTAGTGGTGCCTTAACCCAAGTACTCATCATCTCAGGATAATTCTGTAAGAGATCCTTGCACCAATCTGGTTGATAGATTTCTCCTTGCTGCATATCTATTGGCAAATCGTCAGGCTCAAACTGAGTAGCGTGAGAGGGTTTCTTGCCTGTTTTTTTTTCTATGGCCGATTGATATTCTGCCATTAACATAAAATATGGCTTGTATTGTAGCTCGTGCCCTGATATGTATCTGCGAGGGGCCAAATGAGCAAAGTATGGGGACTGTAAAATGCGTTCTTCAATCATTGCCATGGCATGTAGTTGCACTTCTACCCGTGCTGAGTGGGTTGTTCCAAGTTCTTCTATCGTCTTCATCCATGCGGGAGTTGGAAGTTTGAAAGTAGTCTGGCCTTCGGCCGTGACTCGTTCGCCTAGGATGGGTTGGGGTTCATATGCTTCTTCAAAAGTTTCCTCCACCGGAATAGTGATTGTTTCTTCCTCTGCTAGTAGTTCCGGTGGGGAGTCTGGCCTAGGGGGTGCTTCATATATAGCTATCTGTGATTGGAGCATTGATACCTGGGCCCGTAATGCGTTGAGTTCCTCTAGGATGTCAGGAGATGGGTCCGCAGAAGCTGGTAGTCCTTGTGGTATTGGTGCTCTTAACTGCAATATCTTGTTTTCATCTTTGAGCTTCTGAAACTCCTCGTTCATGCTGTCGTACTCATCTAACAATCTGACATGATCGTCTAGCAACATTTTCATAGATTCTGAGGGCACGGCCTTGAAGCGACTGGGGCTCAATGGTTGGTCTGGCTGATCTAGAGTAGCTTCTAAATTTTCTCTGTTCTGTTCCTGTAAACGCTGGTTCTCTTCTTTTGCTGCTGCCAAGTGTTGTCTAAGTAAGCCCATGTTCCTGGTGAGCATTGCATTGCGAATAGTCTATGCCCTTAACAAGTTATCGATATCTGTAACAGCCTCTTTCGTCTTTTCTTCACTCTCTAGTTCCAGTTTATGATAAGCCTCTCGTAGCTCTTGGTATCTTGTGTTTATTGAGGCATTCTCGATGGTCAGTGAATTGAGCTTCGACAGTAAATCATTCGTTGTCTTCTGCAGCTGCTGGTAATTATTTCCAAGAGATGTGAACTCATCTCTTACTTGAGTCATACACGTGAACATCTATCGAAATGTTGTATCTATGGTGGGTGATAATATTAATGGTGTGCTAAGTGAAGATGCAGTAGGTGTAGATGCAAGGGGAATGGGGAATGGGGGTGGGAAAGTGGATGTCGTGGTTATTGTGGAAAAAAGAGAAGTGCCTAAATATGGTTGTGCCATGAATGATGTGAGCGGTGGTGCAGTGGGCAGTGATATATCCATGTCGTTGGATGTCGTATCAAGTGTGGTGATTGTGAATAATGACGTGAGAGTGGGTGGTGCATGGGTGTAAATACAGGGTTTACAAAGGTTGAAGAGCAATTTACAGAGGGGTTCTCTTGGACTGCTTGGTGGAAAGGGGAAAGAGGAATTACGATGGGGCGGGGAGGTGATACAGGGGAGACATTCATCGGGGTTAGAAATGGAAATAGTGGTCTTGGGGGTGTAGGGAAGGATGGAAAAGATGGAAGGGGAAATGGACTGGATAGAAGCGTAGAAGTTCTAGGGGGTAGACTAGGTTGAGTGGGTGCAGGAAGGGTTAGAGGAATGGAAGCAACAAAGGCTTCCGCTACAGCGCTATCCAGAGACGTGTATGGTCTGGGAGAAATCGGGTGTACAGGGGAGATTGGAGATATGGGAGGTCAAACAGGAGCAGTTGGTATGGTAGGTACTTTGGTAACAACGATGGTATGTACAGTAGTAGTGTGCGGTGGGGAGTCGATGACAATGGTGTCGTCTGCCAATGATCCTTCAGGGACAAGGTGTGCTTCCCTGGCCTGTTCTGAAGAGTGGGCGCCTGTGGGTACACGAATGTATTCACCAGGTTTGGTTAGTAAGCGAACTCTGCGAGGGTCATACTGCGGTAATGGTTTCCTCTGCAAATATCTTAAGGCTTCGGTGGATCCCACTGATTTGACAAGTTCCCTGAAGCCTCTGATGTATACTTCTTCGAAACCACCTGAGACAAGTTCTTGCTCTATGAGTGCTTGGCTCTCTTCCTCAGTTAACTTCTTACGTGCCTAAACTTTTTCCATAGTACTATACAACTTTTTGATGGCTAGCGTATAAGTTGTTGCTTCACAGGTTTCATCTTCATGCGTACTGGTATCACCTTGGGTGTCCGTTTGTTGTCCTCATTCATCTGTCTGTACATGCTCTTGTGATTCATGAGTGCCCTGGCTGGCTTCATCATCTCCGTCATCTTCATCTGTCTCTGTTCTTTCTTCCTCAGAACTAGATGCTACTTGTCCTTGTGGTTGGTCCGGGGGAGTAGTTGGGTAGCTTGGCCGTTCGTATTCTTGGGAGAAAATATGGCCTTTAGAAAATTGAAATTCATTTGAAAACACATCTTGCATCTCGAAATCGAATGTTGTGTCCGTCGGTTCTGCTTCCAAGTTGGGTATCGGAAAAGAAAAAGCTTCCGCACCAATAGTGGTGGGAACTTCTGCTACAGTGGTGGTAGGTTCTTGAACTCATGTTGCATGTGAGGTAACCGCACTAGTAGTGCCTTCTATAACAATAGGTCATGATAAGCATATGTGAATAGGTTGTACGGTTACAGGGGCTTCTGTAGGAGATTGTTCTAGAGAGGGCTGTGGTGACAGTGATTCTGGGATTAGTAGGCATGGAATGGTTCCTCTCATGCGCTTGCCTGCGCGTCCTTTGCTAGCCTTCCTAGCTTTCTTTGTTGTCCCCTTGAATGCTTTCAGCTCCTCGCTTGTCATTGCACGCTCGATTGGCAAGTCGTATGCCAAACACATATATACAATCCTCGTAAGAGCACAACATCCATTGATCAACTATTTGTGGTCCAGTACATGCTAAATATAGTCCAAACCAGATGCGTTTGTGGGGCATGGTGAATCTATCCTGAGCGGGGAAAGCAAAATGTTGCATACATATCCTCAATGGTTTAGAGAGCTCAGGTGTGATTGCTGAAATATCTTCCCACTTAGTAACATCCCCACATTTCATAGGCTGTGGAATTAGCCTTTCTCGTTCTGTCGGCGTATGCGTTCCATGTATCTTAATAGCAAACACTCCATGGGTTTGAGTTGTAACTATTGCTTGGGGAGGTATCAGATCCACTCAAAACTTGAGATTCTGCACTTAATTTTTCTACTTTTGGAACAAGCTTCATCCTCAAGTGGAACATGTACATGTGCAATAGAACCATATATTTTCATATGTGATAAGTTTGGATTTTTATCTACAAATTTCTCTTCAAGTGTTACATGATGTACAATAGCAATCGGAGTTCTTTTCATGATGTACACAAAAATGTGGACAACTTCTTCCTAGTAACAATGAGGCATATTCTTCTTAGCCATCAATGATCTTGCTATTTTTGCAATATTTCTATTTTTTCATTCAACAATGTCATTTTGTTGTGGTGTGTACTTGAATGAAGACTGACATCAAATTTTATGAATTTTTAGAAAGCTACTAAATGCATTTGAAATGTATTCATCTCCTCCATAAGATCTTGATGTTTGAATGTACTTCCTTGTTCGCTTTTCCACAATACCCTTAAAATTTTGGAACTGAGTGAACGACTCACTTTTCTCTTTCATGAAATATATCCATACTTTTCATGTATGGTCATCAATGAAAGTAATATAAAACCTACAACCGCCCAAAGATGTGGTCCTTGCAGGACCCTAAACATATGTATGTACTATTTCTATCATATTCTCATTAGCATGCTTGTCATCCGGAAATGATGCTCTTGACTGTTTACCGAATTGCCATGTTGCATATACCTTTTGCATCTCTGCAACCTTGAAATTTGATAGTTTATTGACAATCTCCTTTGACTACATCAATTTCAGCGTCTCCAAATTTGCATGTCCAATTCATTTGTGCCAGATCACTATATCAGCAATAACTCCTAGACCTTTTGCAAACATGGATGCATTCATTTCAAGAATTTTTGCATTTAAAGTGAACATCCTACCCACTTTTTTTACTTTGGCAATCAATCTTCCATTCTATTTGTTCTCTTCTACATATAACCCATTAGCATTGAACTTGACTTGTAATTCGTGGTCAATCATTTGTCCAACAAAAACTAGATTCTTTGTTATATTTGGAACATGTAACACATCAGCAAGATGTTTTAGCTTCCCATCCTCCATAGACAGTGATATGTTCCTTGTATGCTCCATAGGATGTGATGTTTCATCGCCTATTTCAACATATCCAAGAATGGGCAATTTCTACAAACTACTAAACCATTCTATATTATTGGACATGTGATTTGAAGCACCTGAATCAACATAGGAGACATTACCATTTGATTTCAAAACATCGATAGACATCCTATTCATCATGTGATGTTGGACCATGAATAGCTCCTCAGAATCATCTACACTTGTGGATGCATAGTTGTTTTGCTTCCTTTTGTTGTTTTGATTCTTCAACCTGCAATCACGTTCAAAGTGTCCATGTCTAGCACAATTCCAACACCATTTACTATCACTACCTGAATCATTTTTTTGGCAATTTTTGTGCCCTATTTAGCTCCCCATGCTTCAAAACTATCCTTTACCTCCTACATGATTGTGATGTTGAGTTTTGTCTTGATTGCTATTTCCTCTTCCACTTCCAAAACCTCAACCTTTGCCTCTTCCTGTGCTAGAGTAGAATACCTGCTGAGAACTAGGTTTTCCTTGGGAGTTTGAGTCCTCACGAAGATTATTTTTTTCAATAATGAACATGTGCCAAATCAGTAAAATTCAAAATATTTTCCTTGGTCAGAATGATTTACATATAATGAATGATCTGCATCACTCATAGACATCCAATGGTGATTAAGTAATCAACAATCCTTGCATGCCAAGAAGGAGGGGCTTGTTTGAGCCCATACAAAGCCTTTTGCAACCTGTAAACATATTTAGCATGCTTTGAAGATTCATATCCTTGTGGCTGGTCCATGTATACTTCTTCTTGTAACTCACCATGTAAGAAAGCATTCTTTACATCCATCTGATGCAAAGTGCATCCTTTTGCTCTAGCTAATGCAACAAGTGCTATGACAATAGACATTTTAAATACACGTATGAATGTTTCCTCATAATCAATGCCATATGTATGTGCATATCCTTCTGCTACCAATGATTCCTTATGCCTGCTTATGCTACCATCAACATTGTGATTTACCTTGTAAACCCACTTGTAGTTTATGGGTTTCTTTCCTTGCGGCAATGGAACTAGCTTCCATGTTTCATTTCCATAATGTGTAGCCATCTCCTTATTGATAGCTTTCTCCCAATCTACATTTCCAATTGCATCTTCAAAACAAGAATGGTCAACATCTTGTATTTCCTTGGTCATGTAGGCATAATTACGAGCCATGTAACTATCATACATCAATCGTTGCACTGAATTTTGCATCCTTCGAGGTCTTCTTGGCCCTAAGTCACTTTTCCCTGTATCATTTGCATGTGCCTTTCTTACTCCTCGAGTCTTCACATAGGGCAATCCAAGTTCCTCATCAAGGCTCTTTTTTGAACCACTTGAATGTCCATCAATGTCTTCAAGACTTGTAGATGTTTTACTATTAGTAGAAAGCTTTTCTTTACCTTTCTTCAATGTAGTTGGTTAATTTACTAGACTAAAATTTGCACGCAATCTTCCACTCCATGAATTTGAGTTGAAACTATTGCTTGGTGATGCATTAGGTGCACTAAAAAATTGAGATTTTGCATTTGATTTTTTACCATTTTCTTTATCATTTGATTCAAGATTAAGTTCTTCTTTGGCATCTACATAGAAGCTTACCGTTTCATCAAAGACCACATCTCTACTTACCTTCATCTACCATGTGAGTGGGATATAACATTTATGTCCTTTGGCTCAAGGGAGTATCCAATGAAGATACATTTTTTTTGCTTTTGGATCAAGCTTCATCCTCAACTCATTTGGAACATGTACATATGTGATACAACCAAATATTTTCATATGTCATAAGCTTGGATTTTTACCTGTAAACTTCTCTTTAGGTGTAACTTGATGTACAACTGGAGTCAAAGTTCTGTTAGTGATGTATACAATAGTGTGCACAACTTCTTCCCAATAACAATGAGGCATATTCTTCTCAGCCATCAAGGCTCTTGCTATTTTTTTAATATGTCTATTTTTACATTCAACAACACCATTCTATTGTGGTGTGTACCTACATGAAGAATACCATCAAATTCCATGAATTTTTAGAAAGCTAATAAATGCATTTGACATGTGTTCATCTCCTCCATCATATCTTAATGTCTGAATATACTTCCCTATCTATGTTTCCACTGTAGCCTTAAAATTTTGGAAGTGAGTGAACACCTCAATTTTCTCTTTCATGAAATATACCCATACTTTTCATGTATAGCATCAATGAAAGTAACATAAAACCTATAACTGCCCATAGATGTGGTCTTTGCATGACCCTAAACATATCTATGTACTATTTCTAGCACATTCTCACTAACATGCTTGTCATGCAAAAGTGATGCTCTTGAGTATTTACCAAATTGACATTTTGCACATGTCACAAGGAAGGAGATAAAGAAGAGAGCTCACACACACTCTCACAATCAACGAGAAGCACACACACAAACTGAGGGAAGGAAAAATAATATTCTTCTTCTTCTCCTATTACATAAAAGGAATGTACATGAATGACCTAAAACAAGAATACAACAAGTGCAATATATAAAGAACAATGCACAAGGAAAAACCTAATGTTCGTGAATGAGTGAACTGGCCAGAAACAAATCTGCCATCACTCTCGGTATATAAATCTAATAAAGCTCAATGAAGTATCCCTGACATATACTAGCGTGACCACTATACATGCCACATAAATGAAAAAGTGATACTTATCATCCTCGATCATCACATGTTGAGCTTGATATCTCAACACTCCCAGTCAAGCTCAACATCATTTCCTCTAATCCGAGCATCTTCCAAAACTTCTTCAACTTCTTTGCTCCAAGTGCTTTAGTAAAAATATCAGCAACCTACTCATCCATTCTCACATAAACAAGATCAATATCACTTGCTAATACCTTCTCTCTGATGAAGTGATGATGTACCTCGATATGCTTTGTTTTAACATGAAAATAGGATTCTGTGCTAACTCTATGTTGTCAAGATTATCACGATAGATGGTGATAGGCTTTTGCACTTCCACACCTAAATCTACAAATAGCATCTCAAGCCATCATGCTTCACATATTGCCATTGCAACACCTCTTTTGTTAGCCTTTGTACTCAAGAAAGCAATAGTGGGTTGCTTCTTATTGCTCCATGTAATAGCTGCACTCCCACGTGAGAATAGAAAGCCACTAGTAGATCTTCTATCTGGAATGCTACCAGCCCAATCTACATCACTGTATCCATGAACCTGCAAATCTACACGAGCTTCATAAAACAATGCATAATCCAAAGTAGCACTCACATAACATAGAGTGCACCTTAGAGCATCTAAATGTGGCTTCTTGGGAACTTCATAAATTGACTTTCAAGTCCAACAGTGTAGCTTAGATCAGGCCTTGTAATTGTGAGATATATCAATCTTCCCACAATTTTCCTGTACATAGTAGCATTTTCCAATGCTTCACTTGATATAGTATCCAACTTTAAATTCTGATGTAATGGCATAGAAATCGGCTTACAATGGGCCATATCATACTTTTGCAGCATATTCAAGGAATATTGCCTTTGCAACATCCATATACTTGTTTTTGTATGTATAAACTCAGTGCCCAAGAAATAGTGCAACACACGGAGATCTTTCATGTCAAATTCCTGCATAAGAAGTTGTTTTACCTCTTTAATGCTCTCTTCATTATCACCACCCACAATCAAGTCATCAACATAAATAGCCAGAGTCGTTATGTAATCACCAGCCTTCCTTGCATATAGTGAATGATCTGCATCACACATAGAAAACCCAATGGTGGTTACATAATCAACAATCCTTGCATGCTATGCACAAGGAGCTTGCTTAAGCCCATACAAAGCCTTTTGCAACCTGCAAACATATTCTCGGTGCTTTGAATCTTCTTGTCCTTGTGGTTGGTCCATGTATGCTTCTTCTTGTAACTCACCATGTAGGAAAGCATTCTTCACATCCATTTGATGCAAAGTCCATCCTTTTGCTCTAGCTAATGCAAGAAGTGTTCTGATAGTAGACATTTTGGCTAGAGGGCTGAATGTTTCCTCATAATCAATGCCATCATTGTTTGTGCATATCCTTTTGCTACCAATCGTGCTTTGTGTCTGCTTACCATCAACATTGTGCTTTACCATGTAAACCCACTTGCAACCTATGGGTTTCTTTCCTTCTGGCAATGGAACCAACTTCCATGTATCATTTCCATAAAGGGCAGCCATCTCCTCATCCATATCTTTTTTCCAATATGCATTTCCAATTGCATCTTCAAAACAAGAAGGTTCAACATCTTGTATTACCTTGGTCATGTAGGCACAATGATGAGCCATATAACTGTCATACATCAATCGTTGCACAGAGATTCCACATCCTCCAAGATCTTCTTGGTTCTAGGTCACTTCTCCTTGGATCACGTGCATGTGCCTTTCTTACTCCTAGAGTCTTCACAGAGGGCAATCCAAGTTCCTCATCAACACTCTTCTCTGAAATGCTCAAATCTCCATCATTGTCTTCAAAACTTGTAGATGTTTTACTACTAGCAGAAAGATTTTCTTTACATTTCTTTGATGTAGTTGATGAATTTGTTGGACTAAAATTTCCACACAATCTTCCACTGCATGGATTCGAGTTGGAACTATTGCTTCTGGACACATCTGGTCCACTCAAAACTTGAGATTCTACAGTTGATTTTTCAACATTTTCTTTGTCATTTCATTCAAGATCAAGTCCATCTTTGGCATCTGCATGGAAGGTTGAAATTTCATCAAACACCACATCTCTACTTAGCTTCACCTATCATGTGAGTGGGTTTGAGTGGGTTATAACATTTATACCCCTTTTGCTCAAGGGAGTATCCAATGAAGATACATTTTTATGCTTTTGGATCAAGCTTCATCCTCAACTCATCTGGAACATGTACATATGCAATACAACCAAATATTTTATGCGCAGCTTGTGTGTTGCAAAAAAAGATGTAAGTTATAGTTTTGCAACTTGACCTGGTTTTTCTATGGGCCCTACCTTGTTGGATCAAAATAGAGGTTGAGATGGCTTTGAAACATTGATCTGACAGAAACAAGCGACCCTAAAGGAATAACTCATGAAAATATTTTGATGCCTTCTACCTTCATGCCAATTTTTGTAGCAATCAGAGGTCATTTGTGAACCACGCTTTCTCCATGCCTTCTCACATACTCTTCACCTTCGGCCTTCTCCATGAGCTCTCTATAGCCACACTGGCTCTAATACCATGTCACAAGGAAGGAGATAAGGAAGAGAGCTCACACATGCTCTCACAATCAACAAGAAGCACACACATAGATTGAGCAAGGAAGAATAATCTTCTTCTTCTTCTTCTTCTATTGCATAAAAGGAATGTACAAGAATGACTTAAAACAAGAATACAAGTGCAATATATAAAGAATAGTACATAAGGAAAAACCTAATGTCCACAAATGAGTGAATTGGCGAGAAACAAATGTGCCATCACTCTTGGTAGCTAAATCTAATAAAGCTCAATGAAGTATCCCTGACATATTTTGGCGTGTTATCCTAGATCATCACATGTTGAGCTTGATATCTCAACAACACATACCTTTTGCATCTCTGCAACCTTTAAATTTGGTAGTCCATTGACAATCTCCTTTGAATGCATTAATTTCAGCCTTTGCAAATTTGCAGGTCAAATTCGTTTGTGCCCGATCTCTATATCAACAATACCTCGTGCATCTTTTGCAAACATGGCTGCATTCATTTCAAGAATTTTCACATTTAAGGTGGCAATCAATCTTCCATCATGTTTTTACTCTTCAACATATAACCCATCAACATTGAACCTAAACTATAACCCCCGGTCGGTTGTGTCCAATAGAAACTAGATTCTTTTTTATATTTGGAACATGCAGCACATGAGTCAAGGAAGAATGATCTTCTTCTTCTTCTTCTTCTATTACATAAAAGGAATATATAAGAAATGACCTAAAACAACAATACAACTAGGGCAATATATTAAGAACACTACATAAGGAAAATCCTAATATTCACGAATGAGTGAGATGGAAAGAAACAAATATGCCATCAATCTCTATAAATAAATCTAGTAAAGCTCAATGAAGTATCAATGACATATACCGACATGATCACTATACATGTCAGAGAAATGAAGAAGTGATATGTGTTATCCTAGATCATCACACGTTGATCTTGATATCGCAGCATCAATGATACTAAAACTATCTATCTTTGAATCCATTTAGAAAGATATATCTTTCCATCTCTCTAGGAACACTTTATTAGCCATATTAAGTAGCCTATCTGTAGATAAAAAATTACCAAGCTCTATAAATTCCAACCATCCATACGCACATTGAAAATTAAAATCATAGTAGTGGGTAGATGGAAATAGATTGATTATGGCCATTCCTATAACCCTCCACTTTTGCCTCATAATAATAAATCATACTTTTTATATCAACCCAAAATGAGAGGACTAAAAAGCGTTTGTTCCTCCTCAATGGTAAAGTGTGACATGATTGCATGATGAATATATGGAATGTATTCTTATGGTACTTGGTAATTGGAGCTTGTGAGTGACTTTCTTAAGCTCGAAGCTATTTCAAAAAGAAGTTATTTATGAATTAGAAAATATACAAGAACTAATCCACGCTCTTTGGTTCATGGTTAACAAGATATATGATCAAGTTTATCTAGTTACCTCAAGAGAAAGCTTCCTAGTCAAGCTAACTATGAGATGGTAGGAGATACCAATTTACTCTAGTATAGTCCAATTACATGTGTTTGAGTTACACAAAAACAGGTAAGTGACATCTAGTTGATGTAATCCTAGTTACACATAGTTGAATCTGGTTGAACTTGATTAGAACAAATCACATCTCATTAAACTCATCCAAGTTTCTATAAATAGATGAGAGTAGCTCACTCTCATTTTCCACAGAGCGGAGAGTCAAAGGACATCACAAAAGAGCTTAAATATAAGAGAGAGAGATAGAGAGAGAAAATACAAAAAAAACGAATTTTACCAATGGAGAAGAAGGGTGCAAGTAGAATATCTCACAAGTTATACAATCTCGCCCCCAAAAAAGATTCCATAAAGATTCCAAAATTTAGAGGATGTAGTTTCTTATATTTTTTCTGCATCAATTTCATTTGGATCCATTTTACGAGTATATGCTCAATGCTTTTTCCATGGATTTGATGCCACTCATCATGTTTATGAGGGAACTCGATGCCTATAAACAACTTTATGTAGGCATTGAATTCCTGCATTAAGTCGATGCCTTGCATTGAGTTCGGGGGAGAGTTCCATGCTCTACATCAATCCATATGCAAATGCGATGCATGGCATCAAATTTATGAGGGAAGTAGATGCATTGAATCAACTTCTTTCATAAAGTCCATTCTCAACATTGAGTTTGTGCAGGAAGTTGATGCCAGGTATTGTTCTCTCCCATAAATGCAACGCCAGACATTGGCTCTAGTTAAATATTTTTTGACTTCTTGTCATTGGCTTAACATTTGCATCATATCTTTTAAGGACTCTAACAAGAATGAAGAGAAGGCTATAAACAAGTTTAAGGTGAACGTGAGCTTTCATGAAGATGCTAGAGAAGCACCCGATGAATGGAAAATGAGGTAAAAAAAGGATCATCTTGACTGAATCCTATGAATGATCCAACAATCCAACGTGTCACTCATCAGGTAATGATTGCATTGTGAATTCCATTCACGAAGAGGTAATGAGGAAGGAGAATCCCATGGAGCTTGAAGTTATGATTAAGGACAAGCCCTTGCGAGATATGAAGAACCTTGAATGGTGCCTCCAGAACATAAATGAGAAAAATGCCATATTTCTTGTATTTGCAGTTGCATATGGGAGGGCAAAGTTAACAATCACAAAATATTTTCAATATGGTTTGGTAGCTGATTCTAAGGATGACGATTCAAATAACCTTATATTCTTGGTAGAGAAAACAAAACGATTAAAAAATGTTATATGTAGAATGCACATGCTTTGACCAGAGTGTTGTGTGCTAGATAGGCTTGCAGAGATTTGCAAGCAATCAAAAAACCTCATTGTTGACATACTCTCCTGGATATATGGAAATATAATGCCAACTCAATAGATGAAGACTACACATGTGAAGTCCAAGGGTAAGCACCCAATTCAAAATAAGCCCCAGAGGAAGAAGAATAAACACACAGATGAAAAATCCACAAAAAGCTTAGACTCAAAGGATGAGATCATTGCCCCTTGGAGGGGAGCTTGCATCTTGGGTTTTGCTTAGAGAGCATAAGGAAATGAGGGAGAATATTGTGAAAAGAAAGCTTGTGAGCAAAGGGGAGCTCTTCCACCTTCCAAGTACCATCATAGACCACCTATAGACCCAATCACATGAAGGTGGCCCCTTGAGATAAGGGAGCCTCATAATGTTCATGTGAAAATTTTGAAAACAAAAATGAAGATTAATCCACATGCATCTATTGTGACCTTCTTGGTTATGGTTGATCCTAACGAGTGCAATTCCATTGAGGAATTCAACAAAAATTTATTTGAGGACTACACATATTATAACATTTGAGGTTCACACTCCACAGAGGTATGAAAATAGTTGGTTAAGGAGCACCCCACTACTTACTTCTTCAAGTATGGAGAGTAAAATTTATTGTGGTTTGACTATAGAGGAAGCAAAGCTCCTAGCTTGGGATTACAATAATGATAATGACTCTAGGTAGATATAAAGGGAAAATGAAAGAGGTCAAAACTCACAATAGAAGAAGCTATTGAAGACACAAAGCTCAACCCTTGGAGGGTTGTGCAAGGCATTAAGGATTGAAACATTGATAATATCAACATTATCAAGGTTTAGATCATGGGAATGGAGCTGAGATGGTGGTGGAGCTTAACAAGTAGGTACAATTGACTTAAGAAAAGGCATTGAGTTTTCAATAACTAACCATCCACTTTCAATGCAGTCATAAAGTTTATACAAAGATACAAGAGGTGAAGATGAGGAGGATTGGGTGCTTCAGTTGGGATGAATTCCAAGAAAAATACCCCGCTACCTCTTGATATAAAGCATTATCAAAATATTTTATATTGTTCCATGATTGGGTGAGTACTCCATTTATTTTCAAATAGTGTTAATCTATTAGATGCTAGGCTTTGAGTTTATCTAGGTAATTGATGGTAGGTTGATGCTAGACAACATTTTATGTAGATGGTTGTTGCAAGGCATTAACTTCATGCAGAAGGTCGATGCTAGGCATCGACTTTATGTAGAATTTGGATGCTAGGCATAGACTTTATGTAGAATTTGGATGCTAGGCATCGACTTTATATAGAATTTGGATGCTAGGCATCGACCTTATGTAGAATTTTGATGCTTGGCATAGACTTTATGCGAATATTCAATGGCACGTTTAGTATTGAAACATGAATCTTTCACTTTGAATGGAAGTAGAATAACAATTCTCCATCGAGATAGTCTAATCATAGCTCCTACAATCTAAAACTGACATTATATGTTTCTTTATAGAAACCATCAAGAAATAAGAGAAGTGGTGAGCCCATTGAGGACTGATCTACGACTTTCCTCACACATATTCAAAGAGCAAGGCATGAGAAGTCCATATTAAATGCTAAGGAGATGGAGTTTGAAGATGCTCCTTCGGACAAAAAAGTTTTCAAACCCAATAGACCCCCTATGGAAAATTTATTACAAAGTATTTTGTGAGAATGTAAATAATATTTATAATGTAGTTCCTAGGAAACATTTTCCCTTTTGGTAGCAGATATCCCATATGGATTTAGGATGAGTGGGTTAATTCATGATGATGATCCATTTAAGCACCCATAGATTCACAAAATGTTAATAGATTTCACTGAATTGACCCTATCACCATTGTGGAGAATCATTATTTTCGAAAATAGGGATCAATCATTCTCTCTTTAAACAATATTGAAGTCAAGATGTCATGTTATAGAGTGCCTTACATGCTATTTTCTTGCACCTGCATTAGTTTGTTAAGCCTTTGTGTTCACATGTACACATTTTACTTACAGAACTGTTTGCACGATCAAGGAAAAATGAATCATATCCTAGGCCATAGGTTTGTTAGTGCAACTGAGTGCTTGATAGTGGGATACTATGATGGAGTTAGGGAACATTGCAATGAGAACAGAGTTCCAAGTGACTTGATGTTTACTACAGTAACAAAGAAGCTTCATCATATGGCAACTTATGAGAAGCCACATAAACGTATAATAAGGTTGATCCAATTATTTTCAAATGATGAGGATTGGGTCCTAGACTTATTTTTTGGCACGCGTAATTTTTTCTTTTGTGTTGGCCAGCCACTTTGGTTTTGAGATCACCTCTAATTCAACTATTTGTTTATAGGGATGCCATCGGCATGTGATCTTAAAATGCTAAGGCATTGTATTGTTGTAGAAAAAGATGAATCCCAATATAGCTTCATTAGAATGTAGATAAATGGTCTCAATGAGTTTGTAGAGGAAGACCAAGAGGTGGGTAGAAAGCATATTGATGACACTGAAAGATTCCAACCTACCTTAAGGGAACCAGTCCCAGCTTTAGCAGACAAGCCTAGTGACATGGCTAAGCTTGAAGAGCTAGTTCTTTATAAAGAAAAGGTAATTGAAGCTACCAAAGTGACTCAAGATGATCTAATGCATGAAGTGGAGCAATCATATGATCAACTTCTATTGTAGAAGGCCAATCCAACTTTGTAAACTTGCTCTTATGTGAGTTCATTCATTTGAATGTGATGCTCATGGTATCTTTTTATGTTGGTGATACCTATATCCACACATTCTCCTATGTTTATATTATGTGAATCTGGTTTATTTTATATTTAGGACTATGATATGCTAAATTCTGAGCGGGCCCTTGGAAATATATTTGAACATCACTAGAAGTATGGAAAAATTCTTCTCCTATTATTCCATGGAGTTATGAAAATAGTATGTTTGAGTGAGATCAATTATTTCATGGGTTTGAGGTAAACAATATAACTAAAGATTGCTATTTTGTTTTGTGTTTGGGAATTATTTGGCACGCTCTTTGGAATGTGAAGCTCCCATGGGAGTTAGTTGCTCATGAAGAAGCACTTTCTATTATGGGAAAAAAATTGAGTTACTACTTGGAAAATATGATATGAGAAAAGGGCATTTTGATAAGCACTCATTGAAGACGAAGCTTGGATTTCCAAGATGGAATAAGAAAGTGAGAACGTTTTGCATCATTTCATGGTTTTATTGTAATTTTTTTAGAGAGAAAATATGTTTATTCTTGTTTGTTATCACTCAGTGTTCATTGTTTAATGTCATGGTGATATGTGTAAATGGAAGCATGTTTTTGGAGCCAATCAAAGATACTTCTCTTAAGGAGAATAGTCCATGTTTCCTTGTATATGTATATCAACATGCTATAGCTCGTATGGGTGGTCCGAAGAATGTTAATGCAACAGTGATTGATAATGCATCTAATTTTTGAAGTGTTGGAATTGTGATACAAAATAAGTATGAAGGCACTATTTTGGTTCCATGTGCCATGCACACACTAAATCTACTTTTGATATATATAGGTGGATTATCTTTCTTCAAACATAGTTTATCACATGCAAATCATGTGGTTAAATTTATAAGAGAACATCAATTTTCATATTTTCTCTTTCATTCAAAATCTCCGAATAAAGCACTTCATATCTTTTGCGCTACACTATTTGCAACAACTTATATTTTGCTCAATGGATTATGGATGTTTTGGCCAGAACGTATAGAAATGGTTTGAGCTTGAATCTGTGAGGCATGGATAGAGAAGTATCTTTCTTATCAAGTTGCAGCTTTCAAGTGTATCTCTTTGAAACACTCACAATTTGGTGTAATCTTTAAAAAATTGTCCATAACACTAAACATTTTGTGGAATTTCTATGAAATTTTGATACTGATATGGTTGTGATAGGAAACATTCACTATATTATGTCAAAAGCTATTGTGAATATACATGGAGTACTATTCACCTTGGATAAAAAATTTAAACTCAATGTTCAAGCATCAAACAAAGAAGTGATGGAAAATTTCAAAACCACATGGTACCTTAGTCTAGTTTGGCAAAAGATCACCCTAGAAGGCTTCGGAGGTCCAGACTCCTCGCCCAATGGGGAGGGTAGCGTAGGGCGACCCCTTGCCCTATGGGTGGAGGGTTGCCCTAGGGTGACCCCTGACTTGGGGATCATCATGGAGCCCAAACTATCACATCATGGTAGGGAACAAGCCATCAAGGAAATCTATACCAAGAGGAGCAATATTCCATGGTGACCTATCATATCATGCCATCAAAGGCAATTGAGGGAAAAACTTACCTATGACGCTTGGATGATTTTTGAATGGCATGAATGGATGGAGGTGATTTATTCACCTTGTAGTACCTAGGTAACTTCTAGCCTTAGGGTAACTTCTCCACTTATTACATCTCATAGACTTCAACTACTTTGGAGGGTGATCCAAGCACAAGGCAATCCCAAGGTTCATGGGTGACCATACCACCCAAGAGGGAGACTTGACTTGGCAACTTTTTTTCCTTCTGCTACCAAAGGCAAGCCTAATACCTCCTATGCACAACTCTATCTTGTGCCCTCTAGCCCATTTGATCTGTATGGGGGTGACTCCGTGTGCATAGTGAGGATGCCTTCAAAAAGATGGAGAGGGTGACTACATATTGTACATCTTGGGCCACTTCATGTATGTGTATAAATGGATGAAGCAATAATAAGATTGCCATTTTATAGATCATGAACTGTACATGTGTCATCAAAAAATCTGACAACCAAGTTGATCTTGGCTAATGCTAAAACTAACAATAGATTTTTCTTGATCCTTGGCGCAAACAAATCATTTGACAATGTGAAAGAACTACCATCAATAGTAGTAAAAATGATCTTACCAACTATAACAAGATAAGAGGAGTTGTTGGTGCATGTGGCGATATTCCCTATGGGGCACAGTCAAGTTAATTGAAGAAGCTACACTACAAGTAACATGTTTGATTTCCAAACTATCAAAGTACCAAACATCTAAGTCTACCACAGACATACACTATTCATGAGAAGATGGATCATAGCTACAAATAGTAGTAAATGCCCATTCTTCATTCTGCAAAAGATCAACAAAATTGATTTTAGGTGTAGAGGCCTCTGCGACAACCATTCCTACCTCCTTTTTCTTTACTTCTTTTACAACTAGTTGTGGACAAATCTTTATGACACGATCATTTCCTTTACAATATTTGTGAACTATTTTTACTTTTATATTTTCTTCTCATCTTTGTCTTTCTTCTTTGATTGTGCAACATTGGCAGATTTCAACATACTAGTAGATGAGCTCCATTTACTTTGCCCTCCTCACTAGTTAAGAAAGCTTGATCTGAAACACACATAATGGACTTCTTTTGCCTGGGCTGGTCTTCTTGGAACAAAATAGAGACTAAATCATTGCATGTTAAGGCATTTGGATTGCCTTTCATCATAAATCAAAGAGTAGAGGCAAAAGTTTGATATGAATCTAGAAGGCCATTAAGAAGAGTTTGCACAAGTGAAACTATCTAGCAAGACTTCATCAACTGAAATCGACTACTCCTTCAAATCTTTTATCTTTGTCAGAAAACTGTCCATAGAATCTCCTTCATTCATATGCTCACTCTCGAATTTTTTTTTTGGAAGTAAGCAACATGGCCTCATTTCTTACCTAGTATAAAGTTGTAAGTTTATCCCAAGCATCCTTAGTTATTTTGCAAGAGAGAATGTGAGGGATAATGGTACATTTGATATACAGAGCTATCGATGCATATGCCTGAGCATCTCTACCATCCCAACAAAGTCTCTCTACAATAGGTGTAGCAAGAACCACAATACAGAAAAGAACCTGAAGGTTATTGTCTTCAACACCATATGCATCACCTTCAATAACTTTATTTTCAGGTGTAGTTGGGCATTCTTCAATACCCTACACAATATTCCACAACCCTTTTGCTACCAATACCGGATGCATCATATATTCCCATAATGGGTAATTATTACCATCCAACTTGTCCTCAACAAAAAATGGAATACATCATTGCTTTCATCCATGGCCACTAACTCAATACCCTAATGCAAAAAAATGATTGTATCTCAAAACATTGAAGAACACTACCTTGTCAAGCTCTGCTAAACCTGCATATATGTTTGGCACAAAAAGATGAAATTGCATGTGCAAGCACTATGATAGTGCATTTGAAGGACAAAATTGGTTGATATCAAAAATTTGATGCTACAGAACAAAGTTGTTTTGAACTCCTAATCGACTTGAGTATGCTCACCAATCTTTGTGCGATTCTGAGAGTGTTATTGGAGATGTGTTGATGATGATCCTAGATGAAGCAGTGACCTGCTCTAATGCCGATTGTTTGAGTTGGAAGTCTGCACAAACACATAGACAGCACAAGGAAGAAGAAGAAGCTTGGTGCACAACACACAATAATGAATGTATTTCCAAGTGAATGTACAAAGATAAGTGAGTCGTTAGGGTTACAGGAATATATACAAGCCGAGGGGAAAAAAACCTCCTAATGAGGGAAAAAAGTGCCTTGATGATCGTAAGTGTGTTCACACACATCACTAACAAAATATATGAACAAACATGAACTACCCTAATCAAAGATGGACATGAGGCACGAGACTGCCACTACCTGAAAGGAGCTCAACAAAGATGTAATACACAAGTTCATGACACATTTTTTACATTGGTACTTCAAATATGCACAACAGAGAGGAGAATCTTCCAAATTGACCTAGATATACTCGACCTCTAATGTGTTATCACTATGGAGAATATGATGATGTGCAAAGTAAACACTCTCTACCTAAGGGCGCACCACCCTATCAACATTACCCTGATGCCAAGTGTAGCTCAGTGATGAGTAGCACCTCCTTTAATGTCAATCTTGGAAGACATGAGGATGGTATGAAGACCTCGAGCAAGTGATGTGCACAAGTGGTGATCGAGAAGCACAGAAGCATGCACACACATACACACACATGCGCACACATGTAAGAACAAAGAGTGAGACAATGGAAGCTTTGATTAAGATCCAAACACAATTACAAGAGCTCTCCTTTAATTCAAACTACAATTTGTTGTCCTCAAAAATGAGCTCTCTAGCTCCTTTTATAGTTTTTGACTAGCTAGTGGCCTTGTCCAGACCTAGTGTCCGGCCTAGTAAAAAATTAGGTTCCTAGGCTATTTTGGAGGCTTAAACAAGCTCTAAAAATTATGAAAATTGGTACATAACTACTTCTAATAGTCCTCAAGCTTGAGGATTTCTTGGCTTGAACAGAATAGAGTCGAATCTACCAAAAATGCTATTTACAATGTCCATGTAGTGATGAAAATCATTGTTAAAAGGAGATTAGGTCGAAAAAATTGAATGGCCTATTTGCCGGATCTTCTTTGACTACTTTGCCTACTTGTCCCTTCTCTTTACTCTGATTCCTTATGTCGGCTCCCTTGTCTTGAGATGCCCTTGTTGCTGCCAACACTTCCCCTCTCTCACGTCTGTCGTCTCTGATAAACCGTTGCTGAGCTGAACGTTTGACGTGGTATTCAACGACATCTGTGGCCAAGTGATGCTCTTCTAGCCTCAGTCCTCTAGCTAAATCTATGAGTAAGGCATCCCAATCCACTGGCCCGGGTACGTCCGGATGTGGCATACACAGCTTATCTGAGTGTAGAGCCTGCTCCACAACAAAGAAATGTAGCAGATGAGAGGGTTTGGGTATGAATATTTCTGAATGATACTCCCAGAACCTTGTGATAAACATTTCTTCAAATGTTTGTTTGAAACACGCCGATAGATATTTGATATGAGCATGCCACACATATACAACATTGACGGATGAGGTGGTGCTCATATCGTAGACTAGGTCGAGGTTGCTTTCATTGAAGCCTAGGGCCGAGAAGTGAGGTTCTTTAACATTTTTGAAGTTTCGAAATGTGACGAGCATGAGTTCGAATATTTTGAGGCACATTTGTGCCATGAAATTTGGTACATTCTTGAACCTAATGCCCCAATGTTGAATGGTTGAAATCATATATGCTACCATTGGTGGGCCACGCGATGGTGCCATATATACATAGTTCAGCCATTTCTCACATCCTTTGATGTTCTTCACTGTTTGAGTGAGCTCAAGTCATGATCTTCGTTGAAAAACAAGACAATAGCAGGGGTTATACTTAATGTACAAGGGCATATTGTTCCATGTGCACACCATTTTGGGGTAGGTTTCGAGTAACCGTTTTCTCCATGTAGGTTGAAAGATGTTGCCCTGCGCAGCGCTCTCCGGAATGTCGTCTGGGGCAAATTGGGTTGCGAAGGTTGGCTCTTTCGTGGTGCGGTGTTTGATCTCAGCATTATAATCTGCCAATAATACACAAAATGGTACATAGAGATCCTTGGAAGCACCAATCCATCGATGATGAGATAAGTTCTTGAAGTAGTCCGATTTGATGACAACTTCTTCCAGATGAGACATAGACTGTATCTGTACTGTTACTCTGTCATCATGAGTTGGGCCAACCTTTTCTAACCTTTGCAACCATTCTAGAGCTTCAATCTCAAATGTATCAATTCCTTCCTCTGTTTGTCTGCCTCCAGGTGCAGGCATAGGTACATAAGGGTCCTCAAATGTTTCTTTTACTTCAATGGGAACTAGTTCTTTAGGCTCTTGCTCCACCAGAGGAGAAGGTTGACATTCATATTGGAGAAGCTTATTTTGCAAAGCTGTCAGTTGTGCTTTCAATTCTATCACCTCTTCAGATGTGACGTTTGTAGGTGCCACTGAGTCTTTTGGTTGCTCTCGTTGATTGGTCAATTGCTTCCGTAGGTCATCACACTCTTTTTCTAAGGCATCATAGGCCTCTAGTAGGTCGGCATGGGTGTCCAATATGGTCTACATGTGGGCTGACGGGAGGGCTTTGAACTGCTCTGGGTCAATCTCTTTTGGTGATCCTTCCATTGCCACTTCTAAATTTTCTTCATTCTGTTTTTGTAGTCGTTTATTTTCTTCTAGTGTTGCTGACATGTGTTTCCTTAGTTACATGAGGTTGCGACGGATTTTGAGGTTGTCTGCTTGTTGGATGCGTAGCATTTCCTTGAGGTGTTGTTGTGCCTATGAATCTGGTTGGGGCGGTTGGCCATCAATTCCTCATATTGTGTCTGCAAAGTATCATAATCATGTTGTAGTTGCCGCTTGTGTTTCTCCATGTTTGTGAATCGTTCTTGTAGTGTCTCATGGACTCTGAACAGGTTTGTATGCTCAGTATCTAAATGCTGGTAATTTTGCTGTAACTGAGACACACATTGATATAAAGTATTGAATACATTATTTAGCGGGGTGGATGCTAGGAAGGTTTGGAATGCAGAGGGGTAGGGAAAAGGGAAAGGGATGGTGGATGTTGTGCTTGAGAATGGTGAAGTGGGTGGTGGGGGAATGGGAGATTGTGGGAATATGGGGGGAGGGAGAGGTGCAGATGTGGGTGATATGTCCATGTGGTCATGCGTGGATGCAGTCATGGGAGTTACCATATACATGGGAATGGTAGGTGTGGTGATGGTAGTGAAAGTGTACAATGGTGTGTTTAATTGTGCATGTGGGCCACCTAGAAGTGTGACTGGAGGAATGGGATTTCTGGTGACCATAGTTAGAGCTCCATAGTCCATGGTAATAGTTAAAGTGGTAGTGGTGTTCGATTGTGAGAGTTGTGATGGTTGACTCACATTGTGTGCTTCCCTAAGGGAGGTGGGGACCGTGGCAGTGGCAATAGGGGCGACAGTGGTGGTATGAGGTGAGGGGGGTGGATTCATAGGGAGGGTGGTAGGGGTGGTGGTGGGAGTGCACTTGACATGTGGGGTTCTTTAGTGTGTTGGATGGAGTGTGCCGTGCCTCTGGTTGCGGAGGTGGTGCCATGTGGTTCTAATACTATAATATGTATATGCTTCCCAGATCTTGGAGAGCGTCTCTCGTGCATTTGCTCAAATCTCCGAGAGTGGGCGAGGGTGGTGTGCACAGTCTCTAGCACTCCCAATGCATCCGCGAGCATATTGAGGGAAGCTTTGAATTTCTCATCTACACCTTCTTCTTCAAGTATCTGGCCCATTAAGGCCTTCCCTGCTACCAAGGATAGTCTATGTTGTTCCTGAACCAGGTTCATAGTATCATACAATCTTTTCATTTGCATTGTGTATGTTGGGACTCGTGCGAGTTCCGATATAATGTGTTGCTCATATTCATGCTCCTCTTCATCAGATGGTCCTTCCTGCTCCTCATCTTGTTCCTCTTCTTCAGTCTCCTCCTCATCTTCCTCTACTTTGACAATCACTGGTTGAGTTTGGCCGGGCCGGTCCGTGACTGTTTGTTGTCCACTTAACTGCTCTGTCTCGATTTCCAAGTTAGTTGCATTGATTATCTTGGCTACTTCCTCATCAATTAAATCCTCAAGCGTGAAGCCGTGAGGAAACTTTAAATCTGTGGGGATCGATGGGAAGATCAGATTAGGTCCTTCTGCACTGTGCCTTGGTAATCTGATGGTGAATTGTTGTACTCGCCTTTGGGGTGGCAGAGTCAAGTCAGATGTCAGTGTAGCACCCCGAGCCTGTGCACATGGCATTTGAACAACTCCTCTCATTTTCTTTGATGGGGGCCCTGTGGCTGATACTCTTTGCTAAAAGTTTTGCACCCTAGTCCAAATGAGTGCCTTTTGAATTGGCACATCATATGCCAGGCATCGATATACAATTCTAGTAAGTGCACAACATCCATAGAGCCCTGACTTCTATTTTTTGTACCAGCATTGATGTGCAAGATGGATCTAGCCTATAATCCAATGTGGCATATTGATTGTCAGGTTCAGCGTGTCTGGCAAGTATAAACTAAACCAAATCTTCTTGGGTGGCATTGTAAATCTTTCTTGGGCAGGGAATGCGAAGTGCTATATGCACATTCGGAGGTGGATGGATATAGTTGGGGTCATTGCCACCATGTCCTTTAGCTTAGTTAGGTTCCTGTTCTTCATATTGTCCGGGATCATCATCTCCTTTTCAGTAGGGATATGCATACCTCTCATTTCTAGAGCTTCCCTTACCAAATTGTTGGTTAATTTAAAATGCTTCAGTTCATTTCCTTGGGTAAGAGAAGGAAGAACAAAGGTGCTCGTCCCCTTCTTATCTTTGCTGGTAGTGAGTGTGCTAACTAGGTATGAACACCTCAGGAAGTCAGGCTTTGGCAAGTGAGCGTGGAAGTAGTCATCCAATCTGGCCTTCTTCCATATTGGTCACAATCCTTCTCTGTTCTAAAGATTTTTGAACTCTTGTGTAAAGAAATGGTATCTTCCCCACCGTCCGTTAAACTCTATCTCAACCTTCCATAAATAGGTGCCATCCCCAAGGGGTCCTGTGACTTCACTGAACCAATGGGAGTTCTTGCTAACTCGCAATGTGTGCCCTTGGGGAGGATTTTGAATGGGTATGACATGTACTGCTCTTAACTCCTGCGGCTGTTCCTTCAACTCCTCCTGAATAGGGATACTTTCAATGTCCACTATTTGAGGACTAGTGCCTGCCTGGGAGCTCATTCCTGCAACCTCTGCCATGTTGAGGATATTGTTTGCCGATTTCGTGAGAAGACATAAATACATGTTAACATTGAAATGGACACAAAATGACCATTTGTCCCTGTTACAACATTAACATGATGAACTGGATGTAGTTAGTAGGTTAGTTAGTGCTCACGTGGTTGTGAGTGTGAAGTGTGGTTAGTGGATGCAAGGTTCCTATGTGCTAATTGGAGTGGTGCGGTGCAGTGCAGATACAGTTAGTAAGCGGATGTGGATTTATAATGGGATCAGGTGGTTTATTACAAGATTTGGGCTGCCAAACATAGTGGATGGATTTATCTTTTGATTTTGTGGAGACTTTGGAGGGCTTTATAAGAATGTCTACTTGGAAATGAGGCTTTTTAGGGACCCATTTACAAGTGATTCTGCTCGTTCTCATGGACAAATATGTGTTTGTGTGTGTCAAACAAGATTTTGTATCAATTTTTTGAGCGAGTGAATCATGCTGTACATTGTGTGGTTTATGTGTGGCTATTTGACCCCGCAAGCAAGCCTTAGGCACCCAAATTTGTCTTGATTGTGGGTCGGCCTTCAGTGACTTCTTGGGTACCCAGATAGACTTTATTTTTGTAGGCTAATCTTTGAAAAAATTCTTATTCATGTCCTGTCATCGATCACTAGCATGAAGTTTAGTCAGTGGTTATAACTTGACCGCCACATGATGCTTGCCTTTCTGTACCCATACTTATTTCGGTGGCTGAGACACCTTGCTTCGTACTCTCCTTTGGTTTTGAGTGTAGGCTGTCTGCTTCATCTGCATTCTATAGTCCTTTGGTTGCCATGTCTCTATCACTTTTGGAAAAGAAGGGAGTTCCATCGTATCCTTCGCTTCTTTGTTGAGAACACCATCCCTCTGCATCACATAGTTTTGGACAAGAATAGCATCGTTCCTAGCTCCTTGAGTGCTTCATTTTCTAACTCAATTGTAATGCGATTTTGATTTACCTAAACCTGAAGAAGTCCACTTCTTAGGTTTAGGTTGACTGCATGATCGTAGATCCAATCTTGACCCAAGAGAAGAGGTTCAGTGAGATCCTCATCTTGACACACTAGCACTTTAACTGTCATGAGAACATCTTGAATGTAGAGGGGAAGTTCCACCTCGCCCATGCAAGGGGTTTCCACGCCTCCCAATCCTATGAGGTATGCTTCTATAGGATTGACACTTAATTTCAATTCTTGATAATAAGAAAGTTTAACAGCATTAGTGGCTGCACCTGAGTCAATCAAGGCCCATACAATCCTTGCACTATTTCCTTGTCCTATGTCTAAAGTCACAAAAGGATGTCAACCAATTATTCTATGGGAACTTACACCTGAGACTTCACACATAGCCATGTGATATCCTCGAGCTGCATAGGCATCTATCCTAGGCTGATCTCTACCTTGTCTTCTCAATTTCATTCTTCCGATGCATTCTAAAGCTTCTGCCTGCGCTTCTTCTCGAATTCATTTTTCTTCTTCTCTGCGTTTCTTGGCAGTATTAAGTTGATTAAGCATTTCCTCCATGAGGGGTTCTTGATATAGTTTGACTCTGCATCCGCTGATGTAACTAGGGAGGACATCACCTTCTAGGGTAGCTAATTGAACTGCTCCACTAGTTGAGATCCTATTTATGATCATAGGTCCATAGCCACGCTTCTCTAGCTTTCTTGCATGTTGTTTCAGGGTGTATACCAAAACTAAGTCTCTTGCTTTCAAGACTTTATCCTTCACATGAGCATCAAAGTATGCCTTTTTTCTTTTCTTTGCTGCATAAATTCGTGCAGCTGCTCTCAGTCTTGTTTCACCTAATCATTCAAGGTCGAGGATCCTCAAAGAGAGTTCATGCCCTGTCCACTCATGCTCTTGTGCTAGTTTTAGTGTGGGTATCAGGAAGTCTAATGGTAGCACTGCATTTTGGCCAAACACCATCTCAAAGGGAGTGGCTTGGAGTATCGTTTTATAGGCAACTCTATATGCCCAAAGAGCATGGTGTAGTTGTTTGTCCCAATCAGAGCATTTATTATTCACTAATTTGGTCAGCACATTTCATAGAATCTTATTCGCGCTTTCGGCTTGCCCATTAGCTTGTGGATGATAGGGGGCAAACTTCTTATGTACTACCAAAACTTCTTGGAGAAGATTTTCAATGACTTCATTCAAGAAGTGAGTACCTCTATCACTTATTAGCTCTATCAGTAGCCCATATCTTGTGAACACGTTCTCAAATAAGAACTTAGTTGTCATTTGGGATCGTTCTTCGTTGTCGCTTTCACTTCCACCCATTGGGTGAGGTAATCTGTGGTGACAATAACGTATTCAGCATGTGAACTTTTAGCTGGGGGGTTAATAGGACCTACAAAGTCAATTCCCCACTTAGAGAATGCATCAGGAAGATCATCTGATACTCCTTGTGGGGTCTCTTTGGATGTGAGCCTCGAGAGATGATCTGCTCTCAAGTGAGTCTTGCCTTTCCTCACCACTACCTCAAAGTCATATTCCATTAGTAAGAGGAACCATCTTATTAATCTACCTGTAGTACAGTAGAGCTTGATGATCAGTAAAAAAAATTAAACTTATTTGCAAGTAAATAGTGTCAACTTTTTTACACCATATACCATGCCTAATTCTTCTTGTTCGGTGGTGGTATAGTTTCATTCAGCTGCATTCAATTGTCTACTAGCATAGGCAATTGGAAGATCCATATTACCTTCACCCGTAGGTTGTGCAAGTACACACCCAATAACATAATTGGATGCATCCACATGAACATGAAAGGGCTTGTTCCAATCTGGCATAATCAAGATTGGTGCTGAACACAATCGCTTTTTAAGCTCATTGAAGGATTTCTCAGATTCATCAGTCCACTCAAAATTTGTCAAAAGGGAGTACAGAGGCTTTGCACTGATCACATACATATGAATGAAACGATGATATTAGCCACAATGCCCCATGAAAGCCTGTACCTCCTTGACATTCCTTGGCCTGGGTAGCTCTGCAATAGCTCTCACTTTCTCCTCATCCGTGGATATGCCATTCTTTGACACTATGTGTCCTAGAATATTGCCTTGCTTGACCATAAAAACACACTTTTTTGGGTTCAAGCAGACTTGGTATTCTCTACATTTGTCAAAAATAGCTTTCAGCTCAGGGATATGGGTTTGTCTAATGTTGGAATGAGCACAGAGATCATCAACATAGACTTCCAAATTCTTCCTTAAGAATTCTTTAAATACATGACACATCAGCCTCTAAAAGGAAGCTGGCGCATTGGGGAGACCAAATGGCATACCCAAAAAGAAAATATGCCCCACTATGCTGATCTTCTGGAGCTATGGCTACTTGATTGTAGCCAGAGAATCCATCAAGGAAGTTGTATACTTCCTTGCCTACCACTCTTTCTAAGAGATGCTCAGTGATTGGAAGTGGATAACTGTCTCTAATAGTGGTTGTGTTAACTTTCTTCAAGTTAATGCATACACATAACTTTCCATTCTTCTTGCACACCACTATGATGGGGGATACCCACTCAGTGTGCTCAATTTCATAGATGAATCCAGCTTCCACCAAGCGATCTATCTCTTCTTTGATCTTGGAAGGATAGTTGTCATTATAGGTGTATGGATTTTGCTTAGAGGGTTTGGCATCCGAGGTCATGGGAATTGTATGTGAGCATATATCAGGGTCTACACCTTTTAAGTCTTTGTAGCTCCATGCAAAAACATCTCTATATTCTCTTAGCAAGGCTACCAACTCCTGCTCCTCTTCCTCCATCATGTCATGTCCAATGTATGTGCATTTTTCTTCTCCTTCTTCTATGGTTACAACAATTTTCTTGGTGGTTTCTTCGTTATCATAGGCCTCTCCTGCTTGTGCATCCCGTTTAGGCATTCTCATCATGACTCTCCTATCTTCTATCTCATAGTTCTTAAAGTTTTCAGGGACCTCAAACAAAGATTCTTCCTCCTCTAGTGTGACTTATTTCTTCTTCCTCTTCTTGCCTTCATTCTTAGGGGTGACTTGTGTGGCTAATCTCACATCATTTGTAAGTTCTTCATGTCTCTGAGGATGAGCTTCTACTTCAAAGAAATATTCCTCATCTGATGCAAAAGGTGAGTCCATAATGATTGACTCTAGATCGGAGTCACTTGCGTCCTCAAATGCATCAGTGCTAGGTTCACATTCTCTAATAACCGAATCGCACATGATTGGCTCTATTGTGAAGAGTGAAATGTCATAGCCATCCTCGTTACAGTGAGGTGTCCATTGTTCTTCATTGATGGCTACATCCATTGTTGCTAAAATTTCCTCCCAACCATGAGGTTCAAAGTCTTCATCAGGAAATACTACAGGTGCATAGGCTGGGTCTTGAATTGGTCTATGAGTTTCCTTCGCACCTACCTCTCTAGTGTTTTCTCTCTTCTCTTCTTCTACTGCTACTTTTCTCATCCATAAGTGGGTGTCCATGCATCCATGAGGATCCTGATCCTATGGAATGCACTGATTTTGTATCATCCTTAGCTCTATGGATGGGATTCCATTGAATTGGGGGTACGTCTCTATGAGAGTAATCCTTGAGATTGACTTTGGTTGTAACACCTAAGTGTTGCAAATACAAAGACTTGGTCCCCCAATCTTGTACCACTTGCAACTGCTGCATGAATGGTCTTCCAAAAATCATCTCATAGGCCTGATTCTTGCTAAAGTCACATATGGCAAAAGTATGCTCAAACTCGACACCACATGTAGTGAGAGTTATTCCTTCTAGCAGCCCTAAGGGTCTCTCGGTGTGACCATCGGCCATCTGCAATTTCATTCTTGTTGGCATGAGTGCTGGCTTGCCCCATCACTTCCACTAGGGGTACTTCTCGCACCGTTCTATGAGATGCTACCTAGGAATGAGGTTTTGCTACTTCTGGCACTTGATTGGCCACATGTTTCCATAGCTCTAGCTTAACCTTGAGTAGCTCTTCTAAAGTGAGATTGCATTGCACTTTAGTGTTTTTCACTACCTCTGTGTTCCTAGATATGATTGAGTCTTCGTTTCTTATCTTGACTGTGGGTGCTCTCATACAAGTAGACTTAACTTCCCATGGGCTTGTGAAATGGGGTAGTTCCTATAAGGAGTTAGACTCAAAGTCTAATCTCTCATGAGATTGGGCACTCTCCTGCTCTTCATAAATGGAAGGAAAGTCTTGTGGGAATTGATCATGTGCATCATCCACAAGTTCAATGGGAGGAGGAACTTCACTCTCTTTAGCCCATTTCTCTTCTTGAATCTCTCTTAGAAATTATGGGAATATCGATTCATAGAAGAAGATGTGTCTGGTTCTGTGGAGTTAGGCACATAAGCTTCCTGGGCAGGAAGGCTTATCCTTTCACTTGACTTGTCTTTACTTTGAGAGGCGGGGTCCTTTTCAGATTTTGCAATTAGCTTCTCCAATCTTTCTAGTAGTCCATCAAAGTGCAACTATGTCTTAGCTGAACTAGAGAAGTTAAAGAGGCGACTGACTTCAAACATGGTTTGAGCCAATTCCACCATCTTAGCATAAATTTTAGTTCGTTCAAGCTCTAGTTGTGCTCTAGGGTAACACTTTTCATGATCCGTTATGTTTGGACCTTCTTGAAGTCTAGCCTGATATGCCTTAAGCATCATCTCTAGATCCTCGGGAGTGGGATCTGCTAAGACTGATTCTACCCTAGGGGTTGGTAGGATTGTGTGAGGTGGGTTGGAAGGAGGTGGATTGGATGGAGATAGGAATGGTGGATGTGGATTAGTGTGAGAGTGAGTTTGAGATGTGAGTTCAATTATCTTGGCTTTTGTTTCTCTTAGACTTTCCTCAAGTTCACTCATCTTCTTTGCCCATTGCCTTTTCATTATCTCTCGACTATCCTTCCAAGCTTTGGTCCTCTTCTTGGTTATGCTCTCAGTTTTGCTAACCTTGGAACTCTTTTCCTATCCTAAACCTTGGTTTTGCTGCAAAACTTGGGCTTTAGTAACCACTTGCACTGGGGTAGTGGAAGTTACACTTCCTGTAGAGTCTACAACTAGCCCAATAATGTTAATAGGAGTGATTTTTGGCATATTGGTGGGGTTTTTAGGGCACTCCCGTAACAGGTGCTCCTTCCCACAATCTAGACAAAAACCTTGAATTGTCAAGGATTGGGTTTGTGTAGGTGCAGACATAGGGCAATCATGAATGAGGTGATCTGCTTGACATCGGTAGCATGCTCCTCTAGGAAATGGGGGTCTTATCTGCCTAGGTTGGGGTCTAGATTTGGAATTTGCATACATGAAATTTTCATACTCTGGCTCCCAACTAGATTCACTCGGGTCTTCATAATAATATGACTCATTATGCTTAGGTGACTGCATGTAGTAAGCTTGTGGGCTATCAATGTGAGTGGAGTCAAAACGATGATCACTTGGGTCGCTTTCTTGAAGGGGAATCCCTACAAGTTCTATTTATACCAACTCATAAAAATGCATGCAAAGGTGAGAAATGATTTATTGAAAGTCATGTACTCTGCTTATCTAAGCCCACCACCATGTATAGATGGGTTCATGGTTGATTTTATCCCTATGCCATTGGTAAACTACCAAAGTTCAAGATTGTTTGTTTTCATAAAAAGTAAAATTTTGATAGGTGTCATTGTAGATGGTGACCCTGGCATCAATTTGATGCTTGATTTTATCATGAAGAAGTTAAATTTGGACCTCGTGAAGGCAACACCTTTCACTGTGATATTAGTAGATTAGCATCAAGTCACACCAGTGGGGCACCATCAAAAAGGTACTCATGATAGTTCAAGGTTGCTAATTTCTCTTGGATTTTGTTGTTATTGCTCTACTACAAGAGATCTCTTATCCTCTACTCCTTGGAAGGCCTTGGCTGAGGCAAGGCAAAGCATTACATGACTAGGGGAGGAATGCACCATGGATATCTACAAAGATAATAATCCATTGCAGATACACTTGGAGGAAGGATTTGACACTATCAAGGCAATTGGGTATATAATGGAAACTTAGGTAATGCCTTTTGTGACTCATGAAGATGATCATTTGTTAAATTGGATGATGGGCAAATTAGAGTGTTGCACAATTGAAATAAGTGAAATAAATGAGGAAATAGATCAAAATAACTCTTTTCTGACCTCTATACCCAAAAATGAATTTTTTGTAGAGGGAGCATAAGGAGGCCAATAAGAGGTAAAAAGTGATAATTTTCACTTGAACAATAAGGAAAGAGGTAAATCAAGTGATTGTAGGGCACTAGATCTAGAAGTCAAAGCAGAGCCACATGTGGCCCAAGTTGGGCATTCTCTGGGGGGATAGCTGGAGATGAAGTTATGCCAAGTTTCAGGAATAAAGGTCAACCTACACAAGAAGAGCAAGAAAGTTTGAGCACATGGTGCTCCAACGATGCACTTGCAAGGTCTTATCTCCTCATTTATATCTTAGATTTTTTGTTGACTCACATTAGAAGTTGTAAAACATCACAAGAAGTGTGGAATGCACTTGGGGCCTTCTTCTCTTCAAGCACAAAGGCCAGAAAGTACCAACTATGGTTGGACTTCACAACACTTAAGAAATGTTCCAAGAAAAATGTGCCCGATTTTTACACAAAGATCAAAGATATTGCTGATCAACTAGGAATCATTGGAGAAGTGATAGATGAAGAAAAAATTGGAAGGCAAGTAATCAATGGCCTAAAAGCAAATGACAAGTGGGAAGCATTCACCACAACAATGGACCTATACATGGATACGCATGTACCAGATTTCAACACACTTATGGGACAACTACTTACTCAAGAGGCCAAGTTCATAAAGAATGGAGAAGGTTTCAAAGGTAATCAATATTCTGCTTTGTATACTGATAAAAGTAAAGCCAAAGGTAACAAAGGAAGAGGAAAGAAAGTGGATGATGAAGCAAGTACACACCAAGCTAACTATGCAGGTAGAGGAAGTCATGGTAGAGGTAAGGCAGAGGAGGAAGACAAGGTAGGGGGAGACCCCAAGACTCTAATCCTTGTTCTATTTGTGGATTAACTAATCATACAACTGAGAATTGCTTTGGGAATTCCAAGAATCAAAGAGGTAGAGGTGACAACAAAGGAGGTTATGGATACTCAAGAGGAAGGTTCAACAATTTTCATGGCAACCACAACAACTACAAAAATTCAACCTACCAAGGAGGATACAAAGGCACAAGAGATTACAACAATTACACAAAAGACTCAAATCAAGAAGACTCTCTAATTCTCATGAATATGACAATGTCATCAAGAAAATCTGATGAGCATGTTTTCTACATATATTCAGGTTGCTCAAATCATGTGGCAAGAAATGTGACCCTCCCATCAGATTTAGAAGATCCAATGAACAAGCATGAAGTGCAAATAGGTGATGATATGAGGCATCTAGTGGAGAAGATAGGAAATGTAAAAGCACTTGATGGAAACATCAACCTACTTAGCAAGCATTAGGGAAAAAAATGAACCCTCCATGGGCCTTTTGGATTAAGGGGTGATTAGTGATGGACCAATGAGAGGAGGGTGGTGGACACAGTCTATAGCCTATAAATCACTAGGCTGAAGGGGGATGAGGGGACAGGATTCCCCTATGTTCATGTTTTGCCTCTAGAGAGAGAAAGGAATCTCGTAACTTACCTGGGCCCAAAAATTCAAAATTTTCAAAAAGTTATAAAACTCATCATAACACCATTTAATGGTCCCCCAACCACTTTTTAGGATTAAAAGTGCTATTTTTGGGTTCTAAATCAAAATCCGTGCATGAACTGAAGTGAAAAAAGTGACTTTTTCAAAAATAACTCAAAATGCAACTTTCTCCCTCCAAAACCTCACATTTTCATACCCAGGTCCCAAAAAGTCATCTCTTTCCACTACTTTCTCTCCCTAGCACACCATTGTAGCTCCTGCATCTCCATTTCTTTCTCTGTGCATCATCTTCTTTGAATTCCTACTGTCACTTCCATAGCCTGAACTCCAATGGAGAAACCTAAATCTCATAGACGTCCAAAAGATGAGGTTATCGCGATAAAATGTCACAATATCAAGGCTACAGAAGGATTTTGGTTAGGACAGGAGTTCTGCAAAGGTGCATGGGTGTACATGCAACCCTCTGGTGTTGGTCCTCACCGTGTGAGAGATCGTGGAAACTTGGATCTTCATTGGAAAGGGAAGTTATTAGGCTTCAAAAAGCTCAAAAATGGTAAAACTGTTGCGATTGTACAACATGTGTTCACAATGTCAACCATGAAATTGGAAAACTCAAACAAAATGAGATATCCTATCAACTATAAGTATTACTCATTGACTTTTGTCCAAATTTCATAATATACGTAGCTAAGTTGTGTAGTTTTTTGTTGTAGACATATTTCCTTCTACCTTGGTGGAAGAACAGCCACTTCATAGTCTTACAAGTACTTTCCAAGCATTGCATGCAGATGTTGGGTCGATAGTCTTTCCACAAGCCCATCCTGCTCAGCTATTACATGAGAGAGTTTTCTTTTACACACATACATATGTTGTACCCTCTTCATCAAATGATTTTGGCAGGTTAGAGATGATTAAGGTAGATTCTCTCTTAAAGCTCGAGTGGCCGCAACCTGATGTATGGACATTAAGATCTTTGAAGCATAAGATGGTAATGGACATACACAACTCTTTGAAATTTACAAGAGTTTCAAGATCTATAGGATTACATTGGTGTGTTCCTGTTCATTGTTTTGTACATTTATTTCAGATATTCACAATTCTAGAGACTTCAACAATGTTCATGTTAAAAGATATCACGTATGAGCAGGTAGAGGGTTTGTTAGGTGAAAATTGGGGACTTGTAGAAGGATGCACCAAAGGGGATAGATACATTTGTAAAATTGGTGCAACAGGCATAGGATTTCGATACTTGAAACATCGTACTTCATTGTACATTAGATTCTATTATGATCGTTGGATATGTAAACTTGGTGAATGGATACCATTACAAAGTTCTGAGGGTTTTTTAATTTCATTTGAAATTAAGATAAATCTACCCAACAACAAATGGAAGTTATTTCAGTAAATCATCATTGGACTCTTGCCAACGTGAGAGAACATCTAGTAATCATGGGATTTGAGGATCTGGATCAATCAAAGTTCAGAACATAAGGGCATAAGGTTAGTAGCATATGGTATTTTTTCTTTTGTTTCTACAAATTCTTACATTCAAATTTGTTCATTTAAAGTTTTCTATTTGTTTGCAGATTGGTAAGAGGTTGGAGGATAAAATTAAAGTCCTTCTTGAATGGAGTGTGGATGGAACTCAACTTTCATTGGCATAGCTCAAGAACTATTTGAGTGCTACAGTGTACACACAACCTATGTTCCGTTTATAATCCTTCGTCTACAACAATGTATTTAACATGCAAGACATGTAGCATGTAAAATTTTCTGATCTCAATATGATGTACCTTATTTGACATGTCACGATTAGGTGTCCCTAACATGGGACACCTCATTAAAGGTATATCCCATTCAGCAGATGGAGTTGCATCTGTGTCATCAACTAAATCATCTATGTTGTTTTGTTTTCTCTTTGTTTGTTTATAACCTCATGTGCAATATGGACAAGGATAGAGAGTAGATGCACCTTGTTTGCACCCTAACATGCATTTGATAGTCTTTAAGTCTCTACCTAAGTGCCACTCTACTTCAAAATCACCAAGGCTTTCTACAATGATTTTGGCACCATGAATTTGAGAAGTTATCACCTCTGTGATCCATGGGTTCCTACTGAAAATCCATGTAAGAACATCATTGGATTCTTTAGGTACTTCAATAGCACCTAACCACCATATATCTTTCTCGGATTGGACACTATATGTAAAGTGATGGGTAGATTCTTCACTATCATCAATAATAGCATGGGCCATAGCTTCGTTCATGAGTGTCACACTAAGTCTCTCCATACGGCGTCCCTTTATGATTTGACATTCGTCTAGCTTCAATACAAACTTGAGTTTGGAACCACAATCTACATCAAATAACAAACATTATATTATTAAAAATAATATGAATGTCATTATCAAAACAATGGATATACCTTGAAGTGTGGATTTGTAAAATTTAATCATTTCCTTTTGAAGCCTCTCCAAATTGACAAATATGTTGTTGTACTTTGTGTAGATGAATCCCTTTCTAGATGTGTTTTTCAACTCTTTCTTTGATGTAGATGAATGATAAATGGATGCAGGCATAACATCTTCTATATGCAGGTAATTGCCAAGAGTATTGGCTACATCCTCATTGGTCATCTTCTTCTTCAGAGATACCTTGTAAGGGCATGGAAAAATGCTCTGGGAAATACCTTTGTTTTGTAGAGACTTCTTCAAAAGATTGTACAATGCAGTGTACGCTCTAGTACTAACACCTGCTTCATCACATACCATCTGTACCTCACTAGGACTAATAATATCTTCTAAGGTGCCTGCAAAATCTTTAATCACTTGGGTTTTGATGTGATTTCCTATTGGTGAATCCAAAATCATAAGCACATGTTTGTTGCTAAGACAAGAATTCAAAAACTTCAATTGATCCTCCATTGTTGAGGAAGCACTCACATCTTATATGACCTGCACAATAAGAATCTCAATCTAAAAGTCTTTTAACATAAATAAACAAAGGAAATACATACCTAAGTGTGTAAACACGTCGCTTCCGTGCTCCACCACCAGTTGAAATAGCTTGAAAGGATGATAATGGTCGTTTCCTATATCTCATCCCAAGTGGAGTCTCTTTTAGTTGTCTAAGATTGGCTTTTAACTTTGTAATTGTGCTCTCCTTTTCTTCCACATCTTGTTGGAGTCTATTATTGTGCTCATCCAAAGATTTGATAGCACTTTCTAAAGTGTGTATAGCACTCTCTAAACTGTGTATCTTGAAATGCTTGTGATGACATTGTTGCATCCAATAATTTGCTATAAATGTAGAATGGTTAGACAATCGCTTGCAATAGCCTAGCAGTCCATCTTCACCGCAACCAAGGAATTGTAGAAATGTGGAGATAGTATGGAATCTAGGATGAACATTAGCCATTGGATCCAAGGGATACAAAGCACCATGGACCCAAAGATCAATATTCTTCTCTCCAGCTGCACGTCATGCATTTTGAGAATCTATGTCATTGCTACCTCTAGTTGTTGGTGCAAATTTTGTAGGAACACGAACATGTACACTCTTTGAGTGAGGAGCACGCGCTAGTGCTGGTGTCATGTTCGTAATACATGTGAACACCATGATGCTCCAAAACTCCAGCACCGAATGGGAAGAAGCACATAGATGGCTAGAATGGCTAGTACAGTAGCTGTGTGCAAGAAAAAAAGTGTGTTTTGGTAAGTGGATAGGTCAAAATGACTTTTTTCAGTATCTTAGAGGGAAAATGAGCTTTTTTTCAAAAATTCATGTTTTGGGGCAACCAAAGTTGCGGGTTTGATGATGTGGCACTTAACTTTTGGAGGGATTTTGAAAAGTATGTTTTTTAAGTATTTTTTATAAAAATAAGACTAAAAAAATTAAGTTTTGACATATACATAAAAGTATGGGCCATTTTGAATAAAGAATAGCTGAAAAAGAGACTTTTTCAGAAAAGTCATTTTTTTATTCATAAAGATGGACGGATTTGATGAGGTGGAAAGTGGTTTTTCTCTCTCTCTCTCTATGTGCAGAAGAGAGAGAAGGTCCTAGCTCAGCCTAAAAAAAAGCCTACTTCAGCCTACCAAAAAGTGCTCTATTAAATGCACTTTGTCCCCTTAACAAAGTACAAGATTAAGCTTAATCCCTAAAAATTAGGAATCCTTACAAGGCCCATGCAGGGTTCACTTTTTTTCCTAATGGGTACTCTATGTCCCTACCATCACAAAGAACTTGATAAGTGTAGGACAGATTGTGGAGAAAGGCTTACAAGTAAGGTTCACAAAAGGAGGAGCATTTGTTGAAGATCCAAGTCAAGGATTCAAGAGAATTGCAAAGGGTGAAAAGAAAAATAGATTATTCACATTTGAATTGCAAGACACTAGGAACATTGCTCTCTTTAATTATGGTAGTTAGACAATCACAGAATTGGAAGTATGGCACAAAAGGTTAGCACATATTGGTGAAAGATCATTAAAGCAAATTTGTAGGGACCAAAGTGTACTTGGACTCCTTAATCTGTCAAAGAAACACATGATTTATAAATGTAGTGCATGTCAATTTGGAAAATCTCATAGGTTAACATTCATGAAGAAAGGATATATGCATGGAGATCTCTTGGATTTGGTTCATACAGATGTATGGGGACCTAGCAAGGATGCTTCAATATCTGGATCAAGGTTTTATATCTCCTTCATTGATGATTGCAGTAGATGGACTATACTATGCTTTATGAAACACAAGGATGAAGTCTTTTCATGCTTCAAAAGACATTTAGCTCTTGTGCAGAACCAAACAACTAAAACACTAAAAAGGCTAAGGTCAGATGGAGGGAGAGAGTACTTGTCCCATGAATTTGACTCCCTTCTTCAAGAGAGGGGAATCAACAGAGAGATTACTACAAGGTACACTCCTAAGCAAAATGGAGTGGTAGAGAGAAGGAATAGAACAATTGTTGAAGCTGCAAGGTCTCTTCTAAATGAAAAACACTTACCTAATTATTTATGGGATGAGGCTGTATCCAGATCCACTTATTTGATTAACAGGTTACCTTCAAAATCACTTGATGGCATGCCACCATATGAGGCTTGGAATGGAAGAAGACCAAGCTTGGATCATTGTAAGATTTTTGGATGTATTGCTTAGGCTCATGTCCCTTCACAGGTTAGATGAAAGATGGATTCAAAAGCTGAAAGATGTGTGTTCATTGGATATGACAACAACCAAAAAGGCTACAGGTTATACAACCCAACAACCAAAGGATTTTGGTGAGTAGAGATGTAGTATTTGATGAGAATAGTTCTTGGTATGAAAACTCATGCAGTAAGATCAATTTACCTTATGATCTTGATTTCCAAAGCTTCTCAAGGATAACCCTTCTAAAATTGAAGAACAAGATACCTCAGAAGAAGATGAAGCATCTTAGATTGAAAAACTCAAAATGTGGAAGTGTAAAGGTAAAGCTAAAATGCAAGAACTTGTACAAGAGGCAGAATCATCACATCATGGCCTAAGAAGGTCCATGAGGAAGAAAAGAAAACGAGAGAGGTATGGGTTTGATACTTCTCTAGTTATTAAACATTCAATCTATCTAGCACAGGAGATAAATCAAGAGGAACCCTCAACATTTGAGGAAGCAAAGAAGAAATCAGAATGGAGGCATGCAATGGAAGAAGAAATTGAAGCTCTTGAGGAAAATAACACTTGGGAATTAGTTCCCAAGTCTTCATCAATAAAAGTGATAGGCTCAAGATGGATTTAGAAATTGAAGAAGAACTCAAATGGCTCGATAAATAGTTATAAGGCAAGGATTGTGGCAAAACGCTTTGCACAAACTCAAGAATTGATTATGAGGAGACTTTCTCTCCGATGGCAAAGATGCCTAAAATTAGAGTCTTGCTTAGTATTGCTTCTTCCAAGAATTGGAAGATACTTCAATTGGATGTAAACAATTCATTTCTTAATGGATGGATACGAGAAGAGGTGTATATGGCATAACATCCTGGCTTTGAGAATCAAATACATCTTGATTATGTGTGTAAACTTAATAAAGCTCTATATGGACTCAAAAAAGCCCCAAGGGCGTGGAATCACAAGCTTGTTTCATTCTTGCAGGATAAAGGATTTCAACCTAGCAAGATAGATCCATCACTCTTCATCAATAAGAGTAATTCTGAAGTCATCTATTTGTGTGTGTATGTGGATGATATTATACTTACAAGAAATGATGCAGATGGGATAAAGAAGATCAAGGAGCAGATGCAAGAGGAGTTCAAGATAACTGACTTGGGTTCACTCACATACTTCCTAGGATTGGAAATAGTATACAGGGATCATGGTCTATTCCTTACTCAAAGGTAGTACATTAAAGACTTGTTGACAAAGTTCAAGATGCAAGATTGTAGGATTGCAGGTACTCCAATGGAAGTTAATCATAAATTTGAGCTCACATGAAGGTGAAATCATAGAAGATATCACAGGTTATCAAATTCTTGTGGGTAATTTGAACTATGCCACATTGACAAGAGTAGATATATGTTATAGTGTGAGTGTGCTAAGTCAATTTATGCACACACCCAAGAAACCTCACATGGATGCTGCCAAGAGGATACTTAGATATCTCAAAGGGACCATGAATGAAGGGTTATACTACCCTTATGTATCTGATTTAAGTCTAAAGTTGTTCTTTGATGTAGATTGGGCTGGTTCCAAGGAAGATAGGAGAAGCACCTCAGGATACCTTACCTTTGGAGGGTCAAAAATTGTCTCGTGGTCATCTAAGAAGCAACCATTTTCTGTCTAAAAGGAAGTATTTGAACAATTAATAAAAAATTTCCAAGACCAATGATATTAAGCATAACAAAGCCAATATGAATATGAATAGTGCATACATAAAACAAAAAGTCACAAAAATATTTAGTACACAATGCCTTTGTTTTCAACCAAGAGAAAATGTTATCATTTTTGGTGGGAAAGAAAGGGGGCAAGAGTGGTTACATTCTTAAAGGTTAGAACTTGATCACTTTTGGGTGGCTAGCAATTAATGCAAGATAGTGTTTTCTCGGATCTAATGTTTTCCATTGCACCATCAATTGAGAATGTGAACTGTGGTGAAACCTCATCAAGGTACTCTAGAAGCTCTCTAATTTTTTTAAGTTTCCAATTTGTAGTGTCAATTATTTTCCTAGGTTGAAATTTGGATGCATCAGTAATTCTAACTCAAATTGTAAAGAGTTTAGTTTCCAAGCTTTTCTTCCACCTTCTTTAGTCACATGGTAACACTATAGATTGTCAAGATATTTGATATGAAATAGAAAGAAAATGAATGTCATCTTTCATCTTGCACAGAAACATTGTACCTGTTGATTGATGAGGAGACTCCCAATCTAATGAAGAGATGCAAGCAACATGCAGGTGTACAAGATTTTCATATGCATTCCTTCCTCAGGGAACCAAATATTCTACAAAATAGACAAATAATTGAATGTTATTGAAAAATGTAACACATTTGTCTTCATAGTCCTCATGAAGAACTTTAAATGTTTCTGTTAAACATTCGAAATGTTGCCACCCTTGAACATTGGAAGGAAAAATATATGCAATACAAAAACATATATCTTGTAAAACAAAAACAACTAAAAATGATTAAAGAGCATTGTTAAACTTCACTTACAGTATGATGAGAAATGAAGACAATTGTTTAGCACCAAATCCTTTGCATTGTACATATTCTGAAATCTTGCAAACCAGCCATGTCTTCAATTGATTTGAATTTTTTTGAATGGTTTTTTGTATCATCTCTTTCAGCTCGCTTCACTTTATGGGCACCTTTACAATTAGGAAGCATAGTCACACAATCATTTATCTACATAGAAAGAGGTTTCCATAAGGAATCCTCTTTTTTGTTGTAAACCTGACATGAGGCTACACGATTGGAAGAACGACGACAAATAGAAGCCATTTGAACACTCAACAAAATAATAGAGAAAACTCAAATGAGAAACCGAGATTCACAGACTTCACAAGTATTTATAGATAGATAAACTTGACGTACACGTGGAAAAGCGAGACTCACAAGCTCTTGATTTGATATATCAAGTGTGTCCAAAAAATCATTGAATTTTGTGAACCCAAAAATATGTCGTATCTTCAAAAATATTTTCTCTCTTGGGAAATGTAAAGATTTGCATTGTATCATGTGCAAAAATATCCATTTTTGTATGAAAAAAAAAATTCTACATGGAATACAAGAAATTCCATTGCCTAATTAGCAGTGCTATTTAGAGAATATCTACAAAAAAAAAATCCTTTCTTTGTAGGATTAAAAGAGACAGGAATATTATCTTCTTGTACACATGGAACACCCCTATTTGTTGATTTCCTTATTGTGTAATTAGCAAACAGCCCCTTTTTGGTCGTTTTTTTCTAATGTTTTCGTTGTGCTTAGCAATCTTTTACACTCATCAATAGTATGACTAGCCTTTCGGTAATATTTGCATCTCTTCTTCTTTTGCAAATCATCATCATTAGAGGAATGAGTGGAAGAGGAAGGTTGAGGCTTTGGTTTTGATGAACCCAAAGGTGAACCATACTTGTTCCTCCCTTTTTGTGAGATAGCAAGTGCTTGCATTCCCTCAATCAGACCACTCCTATTCACTCTAGATTGCTCTTCTTGCAAAAGAAGAGACACAACCTCATCAAATGCATACATATTATGATTCCCTTTTGCAACCAAACGGAGTGTAGTAGCAAAGCTTTGAAAAGATTCCGATAATCCTTTCAATAGTGTAGGAATGAGTGATGCATCTAGAATAGTCTCATCTATGTTTGCCATGTTCTCTTTCAAGTCCTTGATGCGTGTCACGTACATATCCACCGACTCATTTTCAGCCATACATACTCTCAAGTTTCTTCTTCAAATATGCAACACATGCTTCATTATGCACGACATACAAAGAAGCAAGAGTGTCCCATGGTTGTCTTGATGTAGAACATGATCGAATGTGTGGAACTATATGATGCTTCATAGAAATCACAATCAATGCATGAGCTTGAGCATCCTTTCCATCCCATCTAAGCTTCTCTTGTGTAGCTGGATAAGGAGAAACCACTCTACTTGAAGAAGAAGCTCTATCTATAACAGTAGAGTGTGAAGTAGAAGAACCTCTAGGTCTTTGATCTGCATCTACCACTATGTTAGAAAGTTGTTTTGCAACAAGAACATGCTTCATCATGTAAGACCACATCAGATAGTTGGTCCCATCAAGCTTATCTTTAGCTTGAAGCATGCCAAGCAAGTCATTGCTACCCACCATTTCACAAAGTAACTAGAATGTGACAAAATCTTTACTTCGATAAAAGCTGAAATGAATGCTAAAATTTCAGTGCAAAAATCATCACTTTGATGGCAATTCTGACTGCACGAGTGGCTTTGAAATGGGGATAAAACCCCATTGCAACTATGCAACTAGTGGAAATGTTTCTTGGCTATTGAAATTCATAGTTCTATGCTCCAAAGTTGATTTGCACTGTTAAAAGTGCACATGCACTGCGATGCAAAAAACTAAAACTTGAGAAGGAGTTGAACTTGCTCGAATACCACTGTTGGGTGTGTGTAGAAGTGAGACAGACACACAAGAAGCACACACAAGGAGCACAAACATAGCAAGACACACTAAGAAGATGGATGGTTGGAATAGCTCTCTCTGTTGACGATGAGCTGAACTAAAGTAAGAGCTAAATAATAGTCCTAAGTAACAAAGTACCACCACATATGAGTGAATCATGTATGTGGTAACGTGGGGGAAAAACCTCTAGCCAACACTAGAGTAAAAAGTGCCTATGTATAGGGAAAAGGTTCACATCAAAGCTACTCGAGGAAAACATAAGTGTAACACACCCCACCTGAGTATCGTGTGCACTCCTACATGCCTTGAGACTCATCCTTCAGACTCAAGGAGGCAAATTCTATTCCTATGGATTGGGCTCAGTTTGAAACTCTTTTTCTTGAAAGAGTTTCTTCTTGAGAATTAGGAAGAGAGGAACTGAGATGAGTGGGATAGGATTACTCAGAGAGGTAGGCCTTTGACGATCTACATATCCCACTATAGGAAGGTCATACTCAAACCTAAGGGTTTGGATGGTTTTCAACAAACAAGAGGGCTTATTAGGGGCTTAGAAAAATCCATGAACAGAGAGGTAAGAAGGAATACACCGAAGATGTTTGAGGAGGCGATCAAGTATGCTCAGATCTATGAGGACCATAATCATCCGTAGTATACTCCTATGGAGACAGATCAGCCCCTCAAGAGAACAAAATCTTTATCAAGAAACAAAGATCACAAGGGCCTAGATTACCTTTGAGAAGTTTGAGAGGGCCAAAAGAGAGAACTTGTGTTTTAGGTGTTTGTCTACTAGCCATTCACAGTGGAACTATCCACTCACGAATAGGGAAGAGAAGAAGAGAGGACCAGTGTTGTCAGGATCTTGCTCACGCGCATACAGAGATTACGGACGCAAAAAAACACACAGAAAATAGAGGCAACAAGAGACAAGATTGAACGCAAGATTGGGTGCAATCTCCCCCCATGCACTCTGTTTCGACAGTCCACAGAGTGCATGTATTTATAGGAATTTTGATTACCTCGAAAAGAGTGGTTACAAGAGGGCGGCTTCGAAAAGTAGGCGTGAAACTAAAACTTGATAACTTTTACAGAAAGCCATTGCTTTTAATAACAGAAACTGCGGTCTACAACGACCATTATTCTAACCATTACTTTTCTAACAATAGAACTTTCTACACAGGTTTATTTACAAAATAAATAATAATTATTCGGATTATTGATGTCCGCCCTTTCACGCCTTGCACGCTCCTCACGAACCTTCAGCTGCTATAGCAAAAACATCAAAAACATATTAATACATTAATAATTTAACATTTTAACAATGCCTGTTCAATAATATACAACATGCCTCTCAGTTGACAAGCAACTGACCGCAGTTGATAAAATAATTCAACACTCTAACAATTATAATGCAGTGTTCAACATATTCCATATTACTGTTACAATCCAACAATGCATTGGCCAACATAGTCCATGTTACAATCCAACAATGCATTGGCATTCGATATTTCAATCCAACAATGCATTGGCTATTCCATATTTCAATCCAACAATGCATTGTTCAACATATTCCATAAGGTATAACAACCATAGAGTAGTACGAACCCTAATAAGGGCAGAAAGGTGGTCCACCTAGTGTAGGCACTTCCTATTCATGGCAACTCTAGCTACAAGGGAGTGGAAATGATGCACAAAGACATTGAGCACACATGTTGTTTGACACAGTCATTGTGGCCATGTTAGTTTGGACCACATGACTTGGTTAAACTTCATGGTAGTATACACGAGACCAAGATGCGAGTCATGATAGATGACTCTGCCACTCATAACTTCATAAATCATGCTCTGATCAAGAAACTAAAGATTCCCTAGTATCCCAATTTAGGTATGCATGCTATATATATCCATAAATCATTAATATTTATGTACTTAGGTATATGTGTTTAGTTAAATCCCAAAACCCTATTTTTTTATGTGTTTAAGTATGTATACTTGTATAAATTTGGAATATCTAAATCTTTATGTTTTAGGTATTTATATTTATTTGAACCCATCAAACATAATGTTTTATTTATGTAGGTATGCTTACTTGTATACATCCCTTAATCCAAATTCTTTATGTGTTTAGATATATATATATATATATATATATATATATATATATATATATATATATATATATATATATATATATATATATATATATATATATATATATATATATATATATATATATATGTTTGTGTAAATCTCTAAATCCTAATTTTTTATGTGATCAGGTGTGCATGCTTATATAAACCCTAATCCCTAACTCTTTATGTGTTTAGGGATATATGCTTGTTTAAATCCCTAAACCTTAATTTTTCTGTGCTTAGCTATGCATGCTTGTATAAATCCCTTAATCCTATTTTTTATGTTTTTAGGTATGCATACTTGTAAGAATTCCTAATCCCTAACTATTTATGTATTTAGGTATCTATATTTCTTAAATCGAAGCTTTTATTTATTTAGGAATATATACTATTATACATTCCTAAACCCTAACTCTTTACGTGTTTAGGTATATATGCTTGTTTAAGTACTTAAACACAAATCCCTCTATTTAGGTGTATGTGCTTGCATAAATTCCTAAACCCTAGTTATTTATGTGTTTAGGTATGCATGCTTGTATATATCTCTAAACCCTAACTATTTATGTGTTTGAGTATATATGTTTGTTTACATCTCTAAACCCAACTTTTTTATGTGTTTAATTATGTATACTTGTTTAAATCCTTAAACCCTTATTCATTATGTTTTCTAGTATATATGCTTGTGTAAACCCCTAAACCCTAGTTTTTAATGTATTTAGATATAAATGATTGTATTTAAATCCTTGAAAGTTTAACTCTTTATGTGATTAGGTATATATGTTATTTATATCCCCAACCTCTATTTTTTATGTGTCTAGGTATCTATACTTATATAAATCCCTAAACCATAATTCTTTATGTTTTTAGGAATATGCTTGTTCAACCCATAAACCTTATTTCTGTGTGTTTAGGTATGTATGTTTGTAAAACTTTATAAACCCAAACTCGTTATGAGCTTGGGTATATATGCTTGTTTAAATCGTCAAAGTCTAAATTTTTATGTGTTTAAGTATGCATGTTTGTGTAAATCTTTAAGCCATAACTCTTTATGTGTTCAAGTAGATATGCGTGTATGTATGTATATATGTATGTATGTATGTATGTATGTATATATGTACATATCTACATATCTACATATTTATGTATGTATGTATGTATGTATGTATGTATGTATGTATGTATGTATGGTTGTATGTATGTATGTACTTAATATATGTATTCATGTATATAAAGTATGTATGTATAAAATGCAGTATATAATGCCATACGGCAAAAAACATTTAGCAGCATTTTCCCTAGAGTAGGGAACTTAGGAAAAATAACTACAAGACCCATAGGCCATGAGGAAAGAAAGCTCGAAATCTATAAGGAAAAAAACGCTCCAAATCAATGACCTGCAAAAATATTTTCCACGTGCAAAAGACACTCTACCTGAAACATAACATTCTATATGCCGAAAAAAAAAGAAATTCTTGCATGAATGTATCTTTCTATGCATTTATGTAAGAACATAACATTCTATATGCCAAAAAAAAAACATTCTTGCATGTATGTATCTATTTATACATTTATGTGGGTATGTAATGTACATATATGCACGTACGTATGTATATACGTAATGTTTTTAATAACATAGTTTCAAGTAGTTTGTCCGTAAGGAATAAAGAACATATTAATGTAAACGAAGAGACCAAATCATCCTCTGTAAAGAAAGAATACAAGAATCCAAATCATCCTCTGTAAAGAAAGAATCTAAATGACTTCGTGTATAAGCAGTGAACCATAGTGTTATCCTCTAATTGACTTCGTGTATAAGCAGAATTTTAATGAATGAGAAAACACATCCCTACACAAACACTGAAGGCAGTCCAATATGTCGAAAGATAAAACCTAAAAATCCAACTTTGGTGGTATGCAGGGCTACGTATTGGTTTGGATTGAGAGAACTGAAGGAAATTTAAATGAAAAGGTATTATACACTCCTTTCAGTCATCAATCTATGTACATCTGTGAGGTTTTGCGGAACTTGAAATTACATAAAACTGAAAATAGAGTTCTTTGTGGCCATTTACATGTCCAAAAGAGGCGCCACATGAGAGAGAGGCCATCTACATGATCGAATGAGAGAGGTCACTACGTATAGTTTTCCCCCTGTGTACAATGAGTCTACACCATATCTATCAAGAGTCCTGACCTTGAATGATTTACTGCCATCTCTGTATAAGCCCAGGTTTCTTCTGTAATTTGTCTTGTAAACGGCGCAATAATGGTCTGCTTCATCGACAGGAGATAGTCTTCTTTTCAACGCTTCGAATGTGATTGAACGCAATACATTTTCTGGTTGTATGTGATTACTACTCTTGAACGCTTTGAAACATTTTCTGTGAGGAGATGTTCCCAAAAGCTGGAGATGTCAACTTGTTGGACCGCATGTCTGCATTTCTTAGAGGAGGACACAGCAGATCGTTCAACATTTGCCTGCTGATGCTTCCGTGTCTCAGAAGGGTTTCGGCCTGCTTCCTCGGCATGACAATCTTCAATCTTACGACACCTTCTGATGGCGATGATATGCAACCGTCTGTAGTCTCCCACAAGTATTGCACGCTTTTAAACGGGTCATTACTTTTGGCTGTCATCTTGCTCGTGTCGTCAAGCGGTTGGCCTTCCTTGCGGATGGATCCGCTGCTGGAATCCGATGGAATGGCAAATGATACTTTCCGGCTGCGGGAACTTGGGGGCTTATGGACGGATGTGGGAAGGGATGCCGAATGCTCCATGAAAGCTGCAGATTCATCAGGCACGAGTACGTAAAGATGACCGGGGAGAAGCGAATAGCTCTGGTGGAGAGGAATGGAACGATCAGCCGCCGATCGAAGGGAGCTGGACATGAAGATTACATGGCGAGGGTACTCGATAAGCACTTCTTTAACGGTGACTGGTGCGGACAAACGCAGGCATTCGCGGCTCGGTAGAAGGATTTCAACTGTTGGAGATCTTCTGCTCCAAGATCGAAAAATACTTAGGAAGCATGCATGCATGATGAGGGAGAGTTTAACAGTGTCGGCCGCTCTAGATAGACGGGTTGGCTTTTACAGACTGAAAGAAATCGAGTGACAGCAGGATGGGAGTAGAAAGAAGTTATGTAACAGATTGTGGGAGTAGAAAGAAGTTATCTAACAGATTGTCTGTTCGAGAAAGGGAGTGAGAAAATGCAGTGGATGAATTTTCTGTTTAGTGCACATTCTTCGAAGTTATCGATTGCAATTTATGCTGAGAAGAAGGGGCGTACCCTCAGCGATGGCGAACGATCCTCGGAGGCGCGTTCTGCTGACCAGGTAGGTATCCTTCGAGAGGGAGATGACGGATAATCGTTGGAGTCTATACGCTACTGGCCGATGACGAAGGATGAAGGTACACTATTGAATAAGACAACGCCCGAGAGAGAGAGAGAGAGAGAGAGAGAGAGAGAGAGAGAGAGAGACGAGACGGCCGCCGTAACGTGGGTTGACGAACTTGTAGTAAAAACACGTCATCAATGATTATCAGTGCGCGCCATGCCAACGTAAAAAGCAGTCCGTAAATCCAAGCTCTTTGAAAAAAAGACTAAAAGCAGGTCCTAAGTACATGGTGCTCGCAAGCCAAAAGCGAAAAAGCAGCCCAAATAGATAAAACCCAACATGTTGTTTTTCCTTCCACGAAAAAACGACTTTTACAAGGCAGCAGGAGTCTTCCAAGGAATTTGAAGAAGGTTTTGCATGAGAAGTTTCCATGGGTGTGTGTTTATACGAGTGTCTTGCTTTTTGTCATCACCAGCTCACGAGAATCTTTGACGTTTGCGTTTAGGGTTGATCGATTGATGCTTTCCGCTCTCGGGAAGGCCACCAAGTACTTCGCCATGCACGTTCACATGGAGTAGTGGTAAAAGTCTTGTGCGACATGACATAGGACAAAAAGAGGGTGACATCTTCGATGCTGCCCCTCTCTCGCCAATCACATGGACATGGAAATATGCACAGAGAAGTATCAACAGTAAAATAAAAACCACTCTTTGTACAAAAAGCTATGGCATGTTCGATTAGCCTGTGAAATGCTATGAAAGATTTGGAGATGTACACCCAATTTTGACGGATTCCTTAAAGTGTGCTCCATCGAAAGTTCCCTAATTTTGTTAGGTGAAAGAATCACGAGCTGTGAGAAGGTCCCCTCGTTCGGACATTAAAGGACATAAGCTCAGAAAAATGAATCTTCCATTTAAGAAACGACATGTCCATGAATCTGCTTTGTATCTCTCCCTGACTCTCTTGTATCCTTGTTCTCCTTTTTATGAAGCTGAAGGCTTTTTGAAGGAAAAGAAAAAACCATTTTCTGTACCATTTCTTCCTATTCCATCACCAAGCAAAGTGAGTAGATAAACAGATAGATATATACTAAAATACATCCATAGCTTTCTTTGTTACCATTGATATGGCCAAAAGATAACAAGTTAGATATAAATTTATTGAAATCCAATAAATAAATAAACAAAAAGAACAGATAAATAAATATATATAGACATATACATACACGCATGTATGTAATATACATACATACATACACACACACACACATATATGGAGTTTTTACACAATCACCATAAGAATAAATAGATGTAGTACAAGAGGGAGCCACTATAAGATCCCATAATTCACTAGAAAGTGTGGTTGTTTTCAGATATTTCAAATCAATAGAAAGAGATTCTTCTTGCAAAACGTGTTTATGACTCTTCTTTTCACTTTTTTCTCTAGCTTCCATGTGTGTCTTGTGCATGTGACATTAGACATTGAGTTTTCTATATGATTTCAAACCCAAAGTCTCTTGCTTAATACCATTCTCTATGTGAGTGAGTTTATATATTCTTGTTTTCTACAAGTGAGTAGAATATTGTGCCATTGCAAGTCATTTCGATCCAAAATTATTGAAGAGGTCAAGATTATGAGTGGTGGAGTTATGAAGCTCATTAGGATCTTTGAAGCTAGCCCACACATGCCAATTTTGGTTTAAAAAAAACTTTGCGTTCATAAGACATAAGCAAGTGCAAAGTTTGAATTAGTGGTAACGTGGATGAAAAATAGGATATATTTTTGCTATATTATACCTGCGTAGAGCGGAAAATAAAAAAAGTAATAAATTCATAGACATTAAAGTACCGTTAATCATCATGTTGATATGGTTAGATAGAAAATTTCTATGATTTGTAGTGGACACAAAGAGTGATGCTCCTATGAGATTAGATTCAAACTTATGATGACTAGAGAGAGTTTTAGTAGGTTACATATACATACACACACACACACACACACACACACATATATATATATATATATATATATATATATATATATATATATATATATATATATATATATATATATATATATATATATATATATATATATATATATATATATATGTGTGTGTGTGTGTGTGTGTGTGTGTGTGTGTATGTGTGTGTGTATGTTTATGATTGGTCACTAACCCAATTACTTACTTATCTATTATGAAGGAGTGCTCGATTATATGTTTCTTAAGCTAATCACAAGCTCGAACGTAAACAACTAGCTAATGAAGATGTGATAATTTTGTCGAAAGATTTGTTTGCTATTACCATTCACGTTGAAGCTTTTGAGCCATAATGACTTTTTTTGTAATAAGAATCTTGAAAATTTTTTTGTAAAGCACACAAACGGTTAACATGAAAAGAATCATTGAAAGTGTGTTTGCGTGCATGGAATATCACCAAAACTCTTGGAGGTGTCATTAAAAACAAAACAGAACTCTTGCCTTTCACATCGACGCTAATGGTAATGGTCTCCCACTAAAGGCCAATATGGCCAAACTAAGCTATGGGAGAAATAATAAAGAATGATAAAGGATCCCTGAGTGTAAGTATATAAACTATGCCCCCACCTCATGTGCATGTTACACATTGTATAAGGAACTATGCAAGATGATGAATCAAGTAACCACCATCAGGCGACAATGATGTCGAAAGCTATCTTGTGGTAGGGCTTTAGTCAAAGCATCTACAACATTATCTTGAGTATGAACCTTCTCAAGGATAATGTGCTCTATGGCTAAGTAGTCTCTAATGGAGTGATACCTCAGCTTAGTGTGCTTGGTCTTTGCATGATAGACCAAATTCTTAGCCAAAGCAATGTCATTGTGGATATAATTGAGCAAACGAGTTACATGCTAAGGTATGCCCATGTCACATGCCAATCTAGAATGCCACAATGCTTCCTTATATGCCTCACTAGCTGCAACATATTCTTCTTCTATAGTGGAAAAAATTTTAGATTCTTGCAGGCAACACCTCCAAGAAGTAGCGCTACATGTAAAGTGAAAAATATACCCTGAAGTAGACTTTTGATTGTCTAGACAACCAACCTCGTGAGATTTTGCCTATCCAATAATGGATGAATAACTTGTACCCAAGCATAGAAACATAACCTTAGAGCCATTGAGATATCTTGATGTCATCACGAATGCTTTCAAATGCTTCTTTCCAAGATTTGGCATATATCTTGTCACAACTCCACTGCAAATGCAATGTCTAGTCTCATAGCTACCATAGCTTGTACATGAGACTAGCAATAGCAGTTTGAAAATGAATTTTGGTCATGAATTCCTTCTCCTCATTAGATTTGGGACAAGCATCCTTACTTATCTTAACATATGTAGGCAACAATGTACTTAATGCCCTTCCCCCATCCCTATTGAATCTATGAACTAATTTGGTTATGTACTCACTCTAAGACAAGTATATGCATCTTTTACTCCTATCATGAGTGATGCACATGCCTAGAATATGTTTAGCATCTCCCAAAGCTTTCATGTCGCAAATTCACTCAACTTTGTCTTCAAGAGAGACAAATACTTTGAGAATGTAATCAACATAAAGTATCAAACATATCAAGCTACCATCTAAAAATCTCTTAGTGTAGAGATAGTGATCCTCATTGCTTCTCGAATAGCTTTGTGATTTCATTGTTTATATATTTAGGCAGTGATGTGTGTGAACACACTAGGACCACTGGGGCACTTTTTTCCCTCTTTAGGAGGTTTTTTCCCTTGGCTTCTATATATGTCAATAGCCCTAATGCATTACTTACCCTTGTACATTCTAGTTGTAATACACTCAATATTGTGTGTTGTGATCCAAGCGTCTTCTTCTTCCTTCTGCTACTTGCGTGCTACCACCGAGCTCCAACTCCAACAATTGGTATTAGAGCAGGTCGTTGCTTCATCTAGGGCATCCTTGACACCCCTCCGGTCATAGTCTCAAAAGCATACAAAATTTGGTGAGCATACTCAGGGTGACTAGGAGATTAAAATAACTTCTCTTTGTGGTGCCAAAATCACAATTTGAGCTCGTTTTTGCCTCTGAACACACTATCACAACACTCTAGTGTAGGCTATTTCATCTTTTTGTGCCAAAGATATATGCAAGTTTTGGTTCGTCAATATAAGCATCTTGAAGTCTACTACAGGTTTAGTAGAACTCATCAGGGTGGTCCTATTCAACTTTTTCAGATACAGTCATTTTTTTGCATCAGGGTATTTTGGTCAGTGGCCATGGCTAAAAGCAATGATGTATTTTGTATGTTGGTTGTTGAGGATAAGTTGGATGGTACGAATTACCCATTATGGGATTATGTGATGTGTCATGTATTGCTTGCAAAAGGACTATGGAATATTGTGTAGGGTGTCGAAAAATGTCCTAATACACTTGCAAATACAGGTACTCAAGCTGATGCAGATGGCATCGAAGATGGTGATATTTTGTAGATTCATGTTCGTCTTGTGGTTCTTGTTGCACGTACCACAGAGAAAATTCATTGGGATGTCTCAGATGCTCAGGCACATGCATTGATATCCTTGTCTACCAAACATGCCATTATTCCTCACATTTGCTCTTGGGATGCTTGGGATACACTTACCACATTGTACCAGGCTAGGAATGAGGCTCATATTGCTTACCTATGAAAACTTAAGGGACCTAGAAAACATGTTTGTGAAGGCTGTATTTTGGGCAAGATGGAGCATTTCTCCTTCCCAAAAGATGGTTCAGTTCGAGCTACTAAAAAAATACAAGTTTTTGAGAGTGATGTTTATGGTCCTATGCAGACACCTTCTTTTGGGAACTATCTTTACTTCATGACGTTCATTGATGATTTTTCCAGGCATGCATGGGTATATCCATCCAAAGCAAAGTTTGAAGTGTTTATGTGCTTCAAACAGTTTTTGGTTTTTGTTGAAAATCTCTTAGCATGTAAAATGGGCACCCTCCATTCTGATCGAGGAGGGGAATATATGTCTTCTCAATTTAATGCATTTTTGGTTGAACGTGGGATAAAAAATCAGTGTACACTATTGTATACACCTCAACAAAATGGAGTTGCTGAACAGAAGAACATGTCACTCATGGAGATGGCGAGGTGTATGGTCAAGAGTTAGACTTTACCACATAGATTTTGGCTTGAGGCTATTATGTGCGCAGCATATGTACTTAACAGGTGTCCCACTAAAAAGCGCTCTAGTTTATCACTCCATATGAGGCTTGGCATGGTTGCAAGCCATCTGTTGCTCATCTGCATGTCTTTGGTTGTTTGGCATATGCATTAGTGCTTGAACAATAATGCAGAAAATTGGATGATAAAGCGGTGACAAATTCGTTGGGATGGCAAAGATGCCCAAGCACATGCATTGATAGCTTTGTCTATCAAACGTGCCATTATTCTTTACATTCGCTTTTGCAAAATAGCTAAGGATGCTTGGGATACACTTACCACATTGTACCAAGCTAGGAATGAGGCTCATGTTGCTTACCTCCAAAAATAATTGGAGGGTGAGCACATGAATGAAGGTGATTCTATGGACAATTTTCTAACAAAGATCAAAGACTTGAAGGACTCAAAAATTAGGAGTCTCAAGCAAACACAACCCTAGGATGGTCTCCATGAAATGGTGTTACAATTTTGGAGACCATATGACCAATGTTTGCCCAATCATGACTCTGACCCGAGGGAACAATAATAGCCAATACTACACAATAGAGAGAAGGGAAACTACATATGGTGTAGGATTTCCCTTACAACAAAAAAGTGGTTAGAAAAAATTACCAACAACCATATCAGTAGCCTCATAGATACCAAAATCCATATTAGCAACCACGATACTTTAGGCCCCACTAACCTTATCAACCACTATCAAGCTCAACAAAAACCTCAACCTGTGTTAGGTCAATAGCCACTACCCCCTGCAAATGTTATTCCAATCAAATATGCTTTGGTAGAGGATAACCTGAGTAAAGCACTAGTGCGAGCATCCGCGGTGATTTTGAAAGGTGTTCCTAATTCTCAAACCTTTGACTCAACACATGTAGACAACCCATTGGCTTACTACATGGATTCACCAGAGCATAATGAGATCTACCCCTACAAAACCCCTAGTGAATCAAATGGGGATTTAGAATCATCAAATGTGTTGTATGTTAATCCCAACCCTAGACCCCAACCAAGGCAGATGAGACCCCATGCACCCAGAGGGCCATGCTATAGATGTCAAGGTGATCATTTCATTCGTGACTATTTCCTTCCTTACCATGGACCATCCCAGTAAGTGACTATTCAAGGATTTTGTCGAGATTGTGGAAAAGAGCACCTCTTAAGAGACGACTCAAAGAATCAATCCAATACATAGAAGATCACACCAATCAATGGTTATTGACTTGGTTGTGGATTTTAGTGGAAGTGTGACCACTACAACCCCTGTGCAAATAGTGAATCGAGCTTAGGTGCTAGAAAAAACTCAAGGCTTAGGACAAAAAACTTTTTTTGAGGCCATTGAGAGAGAGAGCAGCTAAGAAGGGAACGAGAGCTTGGAAGGATAGCCTTGAAAGGATGAAAAGACAATGGTCAAGAAAGACGAGTGATGTTACCATTAGTGTCCATGTGGTAGGCCAAATGGCTTGCAGACACTTGTTTATATGTTCTGTTAGCCGCCGGAATGGAATAATCATATTTAGCATAGAAGAAATGTAATTCTAAAAAGTCGCACGCACACCGAAAGGGTGTAGCGCAAACGTTGTAAACCTTTTTTATTAATGAAAGGAGCGTGCGTAAGACAACAGCAGACTATGCCAGACTGTTGGTCTAGGCGAGTGCCTGAAGTTGAAGCATGTCGCATTGTCTACATCTCTGTGTATTCTTTAACCCCGTTAATATAGTTCAATAATTACTTAAGTCTCTGTTGAAGTGTTAAGTTAAGACGATATTGCGATTAAGTGACATAGTCGCACGTCTATGTGTTATTGCGGTGAAGAAGTTGTAATTCACAGAGTAGAGAAGTAGTTGATAAACAATCTAATTCAGAAGTGTTAAGTCGGTGTAGTAGCATACAGTGAATTAGTAGATTGGGAAAATACAAAATATGGCCTCTATTTTATAGAACCCTAACCATCCCAAGAACCCAGGTCGTAGTAGTTTAAACAAGATAAAACAACAATTTAACACTGGCGCCCTCTGTGGGAAATGGAGTAGGCAGTTGAAGAAAAGGTTAAGGGTCGAAGAAGAATCCTTTGATATATGCCGATAACACGTTCCGGTGAATCTTATCCCAAATACCGAAGTGATCAACATCCCTGAGCAGTTCCGAGTTTGTTAGGAACACCCTCTGGTGGTAGAAGTGAAGAACAACCAAGTTCAGTTGCTGAAGGTCCAGTCTAGCAAGCTAGTGGCAATTCCAATGGTAGTTCGGTGCTGTGTAGAAGCAGTTTGATAGCTTGCAGAGGTAATCCGGTGTGTTTTGGTGATAGTCCGGTACATTCTGAAGATAGTACGTTAGTTTCTAGTTGTACTTCAATGCAGTGCGATGACAGTTCAGCATTATCCAGTGTGGGATGTCTTATCCAAGGCGTCAATTACACTACCATTGGGACAATTATTGGCTTTGGTTCCTGGCATGCGCCAACAGTTCTAGCAACAGGTCAGTCTAGGACCTTCATGTGCTCCTTCGACAACAATAATCCAGACCGAATTGGACCCGATGGTGGACCATACAGTGCCCTTGATTACGGTCTGGTATAAGAATCATAAAATAACACAAGTATAAATTGATGGAGGTTCTAGAGTAAACGTTGCAACAGCAGCACTTTGTCAACAGATGGGATGGACACAAATTGAACCTATCCAATTTTTTGTCCGCATGGTTGATCAATCCCGAGTTCATTTGGTTTGATTGGTGCGAGACATTCCTATTACTCTTCAAGGACCTGCATTTAAAATGACCTTCATTGTTCTGGAATTGCCAGAATCCAGCCTTGATTATAACCTGCTCTTTGGACGACCAATATGGTTAAAGTAAGCTAAGGTAATTCAGGACTGGTCAGTGCATGAATTGATTTTTAAGAATAACCACCGAAAATATGTCGTTCCACTGGGCGACATGAAGCTTTGTGACTTGCAACATGACCATATGTAGCCGAACCTGTACACATGCTGGATGGTCTTTAAGATGATGAAGAGGAAGCTTTTCTTAAAGCCAACAAGGATCTGATGGCACTCGGAACTGCGGACTTACAAACGGTTGCAGATAACTGGAGTCTTGCAGCCTGTATGATAGTACCACTGACCGGTGAACCAGAACCAAGTGCAGCACAGACCTTGGATGATACGACGCTACAACAATTGCTTCAGCTAGTTGACGACTTTGCCATGCCCCGGTAGTTCTACGTATCGGAAGACCAATTGGTTACCTGCAACTTAGGCGATGAAGCCAATCCACGGCCAGTGAAGATTAAGGCGCGACTATTAGAGATCTTCCAAGATAAATTACTGTACCTACTACGTGAATTCTCTGATGTATTTGCATGGGATTATCGTGATATGAAGGGGTTGGATCCGCGCATCTATCAACACCGGGTTATGCTGAAACCAGATGCTCGGCCTATTAAACAACCCAACTATAGAATGAATCCTCACTATGCGGCCCAGGTCAAAGCAAAATTGGATCGATTGCTGAAGGTTGGGTTTATTGTCCCTATGGAGCATGCGGAGTGGATTTCCCCCAATTGTCATAGTCCCTAAGAAGAATAAGCAATTACGAATATGTGTGGACTACTGAAAATTAAATGCAGCAATAGTACCTGATCCATTCCCTCTGCCATTTCTGGACACAATGTTAGATGATGTGGCAGGCCGTGAGATGTACTCCTTTTTGGACGGATATAGTGGTTATAACCAAGTACGAATGGCAGAGCAGGACATTCCAAAGACAACATTTATAACAAATTGGGGTGTTTATGCATGTACAGTGATGTGGTTTGGTCTACGAAATGCTCCAAGTACGTTTCAATGCAGTATGCAGGAAGTTTTCTCTCCCTATCTAACTACATTCATGAGAGTTTACTTCGATGACTTCTCCTTATCCGATGATACTTCGGCGCATCTGTATCATTTACAGTGTTGTTTTTTAAAATGTCGAGAATACCGTTTGTGCTTAAACCCCAATAAATCTATATTCTCTGTATCTTGTAGAAAGTTGCTATGGCACATCATCTCAAAACAGGGGATCCAAGTTGATCCAGATAAAGTGAAGGCCGTACTGGAGGCACCTGCTCCCAAGACACCCAAAGAAGTGATGCGCTTCTTGGGCCAAATCCAGTGGCATGGGCGACATTTGGGGTGGCTTGTTCATCTGGCCACATCACTCAATTGACTGATAACCAGTAATTCTCGCCAGTTTGAATGGACTGAAGCATGTCAGCTATCTTTCGATCGGTTGAAATCACTATTAACACAGACACCTATTTTACAAGCGCCAAATTGGGGCCCATTTCACGTCTTTGTGGATGCATCCGACATTGCAATTGGCAGTGTGCTGATGCAGCAAAGTGAGAAATGGTTCCGGCTAGTGTATTATGTGAGTCGCAGGTTAGCTCCGGCAGAGCGCAATTATTCAGTCACCGAACGTGAATGTCTCGGATTAGTGTATTCGGTGAAGAAATTCCAGCATTATTTACTCGGACGTCGCTTCACCTTCCACGTTGATCATGCAGCCTTGGTGTACCTTGTTTGCCAACAGCATCTGGGAGGAAGGTTAGCAAGATGGGTATTGTTGCTCCAAGAGTTTGATTATTCAGTAGTACAGCGACTAGGGTCCGCACACGTGCTTGCTGACTTTTTACTCGTTGGATTCTAGTGAACTTCTGGAAGGAGTTGATGATACCACACCCGCTATCTATGCAATTGAGACTGTACAGGACGATCAGCAAGAATTGCTGGTAACCTCCTCCTACTATGACACTTTGATGCTTTTCTTGACCAGTGGATGTCCTCCTGGCATGACCTCTCTTGTTGCTCGACGAAAACTGGCCATGTATAGTCGACGATTGTGGCTAATTGTAGGGTAGTTATATTATATGGATCAATCAGAAGTGTTGTTAAGATGTGTTCCCCCACACGAAACTGCTTCAATAATCACAATGGCTCATTCTGCCCCAGCTGGAGGTCATTTTGCGATTGACCTGACCCACTGAAAGATTCTGCAGAGTGGCTTATGGTGGCCTACTATGTACCGTGATGTGGCCAAGTATGTGCGACAGTGCGATGTGTGTCAGCATTTGGGTCAACCTTTACAGAGACATTACTTTCCGCTCAAACCAGTTCTGCCTCACCCTTTCAAAAATGGGGCTTGGATTTTATCGACCGATTACACCTCCTTCGACACTTACCAATAACAGATATATTCTTACATGCACGGATTATGCGATTCGATCGGTTGAATCTTAGGCTCTACGGTCACCCACAACTGCTACGGTCGTGAAATGTTTGATGAAAGATATTTTTCCATGCTATGGTTTACCTTTGGAGATTGTGACTAATCAAGGTACACACTTTGCTAACACATTAATGCAAGTGCTTAGTAATACCTTCCAGATTGTGCATAAGTTCAGTTCCCCCTACTACCCACGAGCGACTGGACTCACCGAGAGCACAAACAAATCTCTGTTGAACATCTTAAGGAAACTGGTATTGGATTGCCTGGAGAGATGGGATCAATTCATACCTGTGATATTACGGGCTTACTGTACAACATATAAAGTGGCGATTGGAACAATGACCTTCAAGTTGGCATATGGTTTGGAGGCGATTGCCCCTATGGAACTGTGGTTCCTAGTCTGCGAGTGGCATTAGAGCATAAGTTACTACCGACAGAATCATTCCCTTTCCATTTGGATGCTTTACGATCTCTGGATGAACAGCGCCTTCAGAGTTTTCTGGTGCTGCAGGAAGTTCAGCTCAGACAAGCAAGAACCCACGATCGTTTCCTTAAAACCCCCGTTTTTATGATAAATCAATTAGTGCTCTTTTATAATGCTAAATCTAATCGATCTGCAGGAAAGTTTAAACTATGCTGGTTCGGTCCCTACTGTATTGCCGAACAAGTGGGACCGACGACTTTTCCATTATCCACCTTAAGTGGTACACTGTTGCCTAAGCCTATCAATGGATCTAAATTGCGTCCATATTGTACATCATCCCTTTCTGACTAGTAGTTTTACCTTCGCTCCTTTGTTCCGTATTTCGCACGTTTCGGCAGTGAGCTATAATTTTGTTGATAAATTTTTTATTCGCCACCGCCTTCCATCACTGCGTATTTCTAATGTGTTTATGACGATAAATGCATGTATGTTTCCTTCCCCAGTGATAATAGCATTTTGGGTTGTGCGTTCATCTTGCGTTTTTTACTTAAACCATTCTAATCATCTTGTTGTCGCTATTGTATTCATGAGTGTTTCTTACTTTGTAGCGTGTCGCGCATAGTGACCATGGCTCTCGTGCTAGATAACCTTGCCAATTTGACCAACTTCCGCACAAGTTTATCACCTCAGCTAGGTGATTACCTGCGCCAATGAGGGCTGATGGCATTCGCCGAACTACCTTGGCATTCGGTGGGATGCCACCCCTTTGCAGCTCAGATCATCACAGCAATCGCTGAGCTACCTTAAACTGATACATGCTGGCCAATTAGCTGCTTGAATCCCCGCATAGTGATCACTATTGACACTGTTGCACAGCGGTTCCATCTGGCTCAGGAAGGACGAGTAGAGGTTCAAGTCATTCCCCTATCCACGATGCACCAATTGTTTCCCCACCAGTCCTCCAAAGAATTCGCTATTCTCTGCCGCCCCGAGCCTGAGTGTACCATGCTTCAATTTTTAGTTGCTTCTCTTAACTTATAGAAATGCAATTATGGTATATCCTGACCTTTTTACTCCATGATCAAGGCTGCATCCCATGAATCAGTTAATTGGGCAGCAATTTTCTTTAAACGAATCCATCGGGAGTGCCAAGCCATTGTGAAGAAGGCCTCCAAGCAATACATACCACGTACCCGACTGCCCCAGATACTCTCTTCTCTTTGCTACCGATCCCGTGATGCAGAACATTCAACCCCATCCTTCGCTAATTAGAGAAGAATCCGTCATGGAGGTTGAGGACGATAATGCGGATCTCCTCCAATTCTTCCGGCACAAGCGTAGGCGCATTAGTCCCTCACAAAGTCAAGTGCACGTATCAACCGCTGCACAACAAGTTGATGTTTTCCACGATACAACGACTTCGGTACAGGTAGCATCTACCCAATCTTCTCCTATTAAGCAGCAGGATCCCGACGTTGCCATGTAAGATGTGTCCAGTACTAAAAGGAGGGATGAAACGCAAGAATTGGATGATAATGTTGTGCTGGACACAGTGGATGGTAGCACTGAAGTTGTTTTTCATCCACCATCCTCGCAACTAGCAGGTGATCAGGCAAACCTGCTAAATCAACAGAAAATCGCTGAAGTTGCAATTCCCAAAATTGTAGAAGTTCCACCTTCACCCCAACATGGAGCAGGCATCATCTTGGTCCAAAAACCTATTATTCCTCTTCCTCCTCCAATCACCCTTCTTGCCGCTTTTGCTTCTCCTCCCTCCTCGCCTCCGGTAGTAGCTCGTGAAGCTTCGTCCAATTTCCCTTCTTCTCCCGATTATTCTGCACCCTCATCCCCAAACATCCTTTCTGCCCAACCATCGGGGCCTACACCTCCTCTTCCCGCCCCTGTTGTGTTCACCCAATTGGCGTCGATTGATCAGTTTTGGTTAGAGCTATCCCAACAATTACCCCTCCAACTGCAGAATGCACAACAAGCTGTTTGTCACGAGCTTCAAAGCAAAGTCGACATCCTGGACATGGACATAGCGCCTCTTCAGGAAGAACTCCTTGAGGCCAAAACAGATATTCATTCACTGCAGACACAAATTCAGATATTACAAAACAACATATCAAAAAGGATACTATTATCGCCACTCAGGATGCAGAGATTAAAGTGTTGAAGCAAGAAGTTAGAGATAAACATGATGCAATGACTGTGTTAGGCAATGAACTCCGTGAAACAAGAGATAAGCTCAGCGTATAAGAAGAAGCTTCTCAGACGCTAGCTACAAATGTCATAAAAGCTGAAGTAGAATTAGATAAAGTTGCCGATCAGTTACTCAAACAGGGATAGGAACTTTCCACAGAGATTTCCAAGAATCTCAAGTTAAAGAAGGATATGGAAGCAGCCAAAGAAAAATTATAATACTACTATTAATTTTCAAATACAAGAACTGGAACACAGAGAGAAACAGTTGGCGATCCAGCAAGAAAGAATAGCAAGAATCGATGCAGAAATCCATAATGCACAGTTGCGTAGAGATGCAACGTTAGCCAACGACTTCTATCTCCAAGAAGCTTTCTTGCAGACTCAAACTCAGTCACTGATCAGTCAAGTGATCGCTGCTAGTTTGTTCAGAACTGATGTGCAGCTCCTTGAACCAGAAACTCTACAGACTATGCTGGAATCGCTCAAGATAAAATTTTCATGCACATTCAAGATAGCCCGTTCCATGTATATACACGAAATTATCGATGATTCCTAAATTTTTGTATTTATCAATTTGGGTTTGAGTCCACCGTGCGTACCAGTGTTAGCTGTCGAAATGGAATTATCATATTTAGCATAGAAGAAATGTAATTCTGAAAAGTCGCATGCACACCGAAAGGGCGTAGCACAAACATTGTAAACCTTTTTTATTAATGAAAGGAGCATGCATAAGACAACAGGAGATGATGCTGGACTATTGATCTGGGCGAGTGCCTGAAGTTGAAGCGTCTCGCATTGTCTACATCTCTGTGTATTCTTTAACCCTGTTAATACAGTTCAATAATTACTTAAGTCTCTGTTGAAGTGTTAAGTTAAGACGATATTGCGATTAAGTGATGTAGTCGTGCATCTATGCGTTATTGCGGTGAAGAAGTTGTAATTCCCAGAGCAGAGAAGTAGTTGATAAACAGTCTAATTCAGAAGTGTTAAGTCGGTGTAGTAGCATACAATGAATTAGTAGATTGGGAAAATACAAAACAGGGCCTCTGTTTTACAAACCCCTAACCATCCCAAGAACCCAGGTCGTAGTAGTTTCAATAAGATAAAACAACAATTTAACAGTTCTTTAATAAAACATATAGTGGGCTGGTCAGCCACAAATTCTATGTCGACCGCATTTGTATGACCTAAGAAAACTATGTTCGTGGTCTATGTATTGTGTGTTTTTCTTGTGTATTTTGCACCCCCTATGTGGACCACTATGTGTGGCAACAAGTTTTGGGTTTGGGTTTGTACGATGAGGGCACCATCATGGAGCTCTCAAGAAGGAGATTTCAATGTGGTACATCACTAACAAAATACTTCATTGGTATTAGAGCATTTCGACATAAAAGCTTTGTTCCTTTTGTGTGAGCAAAGCGAGCACCTACCCATCCACCCAAGGCTTTCTCCAAGGCTTAGGACTAAGGTGCTGACCAAGGAATAGACCTTGACATACCTTGTCATCCAAGTCATTGAGGTCACCATTGGTGGCATTGGCTACATGCGAGGGTCGACCTTAACGATCAAGGAAGACAGAGGTTATGGGTATTTCTCGAGAGGGCATCCATCCCAACACTGTTCCTCCCCAAAACTCGCTTAACCGACAATCTCTCACCATGAGATACACTCTTCTGGTGTTTGAAGAAGGGGAAAGACTAAGGTTAACATTACCTTGAACATGTTTTGGGCCCTCAAAGCTTCATTCTTTGCTTTCAAAGCCTATTTTGAAGCATTTTTGGGGTGATTATTGAAGCCATTTTGGAGTACTTTCATGCGTAGTTCTCTTTATACAGGTTCGATACCATTAAAAAGAGTGTTATTTCTACTTCTATCACAACAAATATTCATATTTGGAGCTGTGTTTTCTGCCACACTAGTAAATTTAAAGGTTTCTTGAAGGGTTTTCAATTGTGGTGGGAGGCACCACTACAAGTTTATGTAGATTTTTTGAGCCAAAAGAACAAAGTTGAGAGACACTTGCAGGTGTTGTTAGCTAGTGTTTAGGCTCTGAACTCAGCCTTTTGGTGCCATTTTATTGCATACATTGAGCACATACACACTATGTATGCTTTTGTGGATACCTCTTATGTACATCCATGTCGTGATGGATATGATGCTTATTTTTTTTTTGCATAAAGCCTTTTATGTTTAATGAAGAGGGTCATGGTGAGGTTTTCTTAATGAGGAGATACCTAGATGTCGGGGTCTCTTTGGTGATTCAAGTGGAGGACTTACAGAACCTTGTGATAGGAGATGTATGTTAGTTGTTCATAGGTTTTTGATAAGCCTAGTTAGCTTCTTTTAGGTAAATGATTATATACAATGGAGTTAGTCATTCACTTTGCATGTTAACATGTCAATATTTGCACTTTTATGAGACTTTGACACTGTTCATATGCCCATTTGTAGAGAATACTCTCGCAAAATTTTTCTAGATTTTTTGGTTTTATCAACTATACAATTGTCGATTTACTCTTTGATACTCCTATTGGTGTGAGCACATTTATTCTCACATAATATTTTTGGTTGGTCATTATTGTTCATTAATCCGTTTTTTTGGAAAGCTTCTCTTGAATGTTATCCCAAAATTTGACACTTGGTCATCCTTTTTTAGCCTTAGTGGTGTTTGGACTCTTCTAGCTCCATTATCATTCTACTCAGATCTCTATCATCATGGCATCAAAGGTCTTAGGCACATGTGGTGGATCAGGGTCTAGTGCCAGTGTTCTGAGGAGGAGTTATAACTTGTAGGGCAAATAACATTTTGAGATCCAAAAATTTGGTGGCACAAACTTTGCCCTATGGAAGAATTAGATTAAAGATGTGCTGATTCGGAGGAGGCAATGGAAGCCAATAAATGGAATCTCAAATGAGCTTGCTGATATGGATGACGGTGATTGGGATGAGTTGGATGAAATCGCCAAGTCTGCCATTCAATTGCACCTCGTAGATAATGTTTACTTTACAGTATTGGACTGTGAAAGTGCATAGGAGCTTTGGAAGAAGTTATGCGATACATATGACAAAGAAACAACATCAAATAAAGTGTTGAAATTTATATGACTTCTCATGAAGGATAGAAATAGTGTTGAAGCTCATCTAAATGAGTTTGATGCTATATTCTCCTAGTTACAAGCTCAAAAAGTTGACATGGATAATGAAATGAAAGCACACTTGTTGTTATGCACCTTGCCATCATCATCGGATACCTTGCCATCATCATGGGATACCTTGCCATCATCATGGGATATGTTTTGAAATTAAAGCACACTTGTTGTTATGCACCTTGCCATCATCATGGGATACGTTTTGAAGAGTTTGATGCTATATTCTCCTAGTTACAGGCTCAAAAAGTGGACATGGATAATCAAATGAAAGCACACTTGTTGTTATGCACCTTGCCATCATCATGGGATACATTTTGAAGACCGGTTCACTTGGTGGTGAACCTGTCTATGATGACATATGTGGAGCATTCTTGAGTGAGGAGTTTCATAGAAAATCTATGGTTGACACTCAGAGTGGAGATGCATATAATGTTTGTGATTCTTACCAAGGAAAGAATCAACAACATGGTAGGAGAAAGAATAAGGAAAAGAATGGTCAACGGAATAAGAGTAGAAGTAAATAAAGAAAGAGGGATATCAAATGCCATTATTGTCATAAGAAAGAACACATGAAGAAAGATTGCTATGCGTTAAAGAGTGATAAAGGTAAAGGGCAGAATGTTGATGGGCATGTTAAATGGCTACCTACACCATCTACTTCGACTATGAAGATTGAAGATATCAATGCTATTTGTGACGATAGTGATGTGTTGACACTTGACAGTATTGTGCCTACTATGGCCCTTATGGCTGATTCTCTTTCCCACACATGGCTACTAGATTCTGGTGCTTCTTTCCATGTGATACCACATAGAGAATGGTTATCTACTTATGCAACAAAGTCTCTTGGTATTGTGAGACTTGGTGACTCTTACCAATGTGATGTTGTTGGCATTGGAGATGTGATTGTGTAGTTCATCGATGGTTCAAAATTTAATATATATAATGCATGCCATGTACCTCAGTTATCATGGAGTTTGATGTCAATTGATCAACTTGATGACCTTGATTACAAGGTGTGCATGCAGAGAGAGCAGAGCAATAATATTCTATAGTAGCCAATAGACGATGCAGTAGCACAGATATGGTAGCATCTTTCTTCGATTGCCATCTACTAAACATACCACAGACACTCTCACAAGAACAAAAGGAGTGGTTCGAGTGTAGAGGATTACTGTAGCGCGCATTGCTAGATTGGAGGAGTATTCATCCTCGTCCACAGATGAAGGAGATCGCAAAAGAGATAACACGACAAATAGACGGTAACGATGCCAATATACAGGAGATAAGCCTACGGATAGGATAGAACACTATGGCTAGCTTTAATCGCAAAAAGACTCCATGTGGCTAGCATGGGAATCACAGCTAGTACAGAGCCTATGGACATAACAGAAATTTGTGGGTTGTTAGGAAAACCTTACTCCAGCGAATCGGTTTGCACAACTTCCGGACAATAATCCAATTAAGCTGGGATTGCTTTTAATGAAAATGATTATAAATATGTAGGCAAAACATTAAGGAGTGTCCCAATAGTTATTTGCATTGATGAAGGAATCGACTAAAATGCATATGAATTGGGCCAAAATAATATTCAGAAAGTTAAAGAAGGAGGTGAAAAGATTGTTTCGAAGATTCGGATGAGCCGTTAACGTACTGCTAGACTCCAAAGTTGGAGTCATATTTACTTTATTATTTTCGGAA